>JAJONR010011733.1:0-18138 GCA_029582245.1 Solanum etuberosum | reverse complement strand
AAAGAAGAAGTGAGGAATACACACTTTATTTTGACATATATGCGCATTTGACAGCTTATACTTTATATCTAAAGCATGCCCAGAGGCAGATTTAACCAGATGATTAGTTTTTTGAAAATATTTTGAGGGAACTAATCCTTCTTGAATACAACTAATATCTGCGCCACTATCAATCATAGCAGTACTGGTTATAGAAAATTGATTATCAATCAAAATAGTACATTTAATATACCATTTATGAGCAGTGACTATTTGCATAATGCAAGAAGAGAATCCGATTTTTTATTAATAGCCGATTTTTCATCTTCTTCAGAGTTTTCTTCAGAAATAATTTCTTTTCCCTTAGAACTATTGACTGGAGAAATATTTTCTTCTATTTGAGTGATTCTATAATCACAAATCATTTGATTTTGTTTAAGAGATTTAATCTCATTTTTCAAATTTTCAATTTCCATGTTAAGATCATCTAACGAGGTTTCTCTCGTAGAAGGAAGATTTTTATAAAATCGATTATTAACTTCTGTTAAAGAATAAGGAGCAGAGTATTTCAAATCATTTTGAACTTTAAAAGAGTTGCCTTTAGCAGGTTCAGAAGTGGAAGAAGTGGAAGGTTTCGAACCAGTAGAAAGATTCAAAATCCTTTCTCGGAGCTTCTCATCAGAAACTTCTTTTAACAGTTCTATCACATTATCAGATGTAATAGTTTTTAGGTTTAAATCCTCGAATTGAGATTGTAATTTATAAAATTCATCATTTTTGCAATTGTAAGTATCACCTTTGCAAGTAGAACAAGAGGGGTCTATAATTTTATCACTTTCAGAAAAATCAATCAAATCAATCTCATTTTCAGAATTGGATTCAGAAATATAATCAGAATCTGATCCAGAGGTATATAACAAGCCAAAAATCTTTTCATGTAGATTATCATCTAGCTGTAAAGACTTAAGTTTTTAAAGCTTGCCGTTCGGAGCAATATGACCGTACTGTCCACAGTTATAGCACTCAATATCAGCGATATCTCGCTTAGATCTATTCTTGGTAAATCGAGTAGATTTACGAAAAGCCTTTTTAGCTTCTCGTTCATCAGGTCTATAATGTCTAGATCTCTTTTTCCTATAAGGTTTATCTGGGTTGGAATGTCTATGGTGTCTAGATTTCTTATCAGAAACAGAAGGACCCGGTACTCCGAATTGGGTACAAAAATCTCCTAATTGGGAGCTTTCTCTCAGCTTATCCATTTTAAGCTGTCGAGATAACCTTAGTTCATTACATAGGTTCAATCCATCCTGGGTACAAACTCCTATCAACTTACCATAAGTAAAATTATCGTAAGGGATTTCACCATAAGATCCCCTAAGAGTTTTTCTAACTCTTTCAGCAAATAAAGGAGGGAGACCATCTATAAACTTGGCTTTCCAGTGCATGAATCTATTTTCAGGTAGTTCCATAACCCTACTTAAAAAGGTATCTTTATACCATCTGAATTCTCCTAGAGTCCTGCATTGAAGACTATTTAGAAGGGTATGGACAGTTTCATGTTGTCCTGTAAATCTTCCATTGAAATGTTCAAGAATGGTAACTATCAAGGTGTAAACGGCATCTTCTCTATTTCTAACTAGAGCTATGCCTAAGTTATCAACTCCTTCATTGTCAGCAATAGCATTCTGCCTTTTGCTCAGTGGACATATAATTATCCCACCAACCTCGAAGCTGGCCAGTGAAACCTGCAATAATAATTTTGCATATATTTCTATCTATATTTTTAACACTTTTACAGATAGTTGCATACATAAGCATTCTATGAACAAGAATGGTTAATTGTCTGTCAGTCAGACCATCCAAATTCCATAAGTATATGTAATGAATTAGAATGGTTCAACATAGATATGATTTCTTGGATAAGGGTTTCATCTGACTGAGTATCTCTTCATAGGGTGCTCTTGTTTTATTTGTTTCATAAGAAGGATTGTTCGCTTCACATGTGTATTGATTACCGCCAACTGAAAAAGGTTACAATTAAGAATAAGTATCCTCTTCCAAGGATAGATGACTTATTTGAAAAACTCCAAGGAGCGAGTAACTTTTCTAAGATAAACCTCCTTTCGGGTTATCACCAATTGAGAGTGAACAAAGATATCATTCCGAAAATAGCTTTCGGACAAAGTATGGTCATTTTGAGTTTTTCGTTATGTCATTTGGTTTGACTAATACTCCGACTGCATTTATGGACTTGATGAATAGAGTGTATAGATAATATCTAGTCATATTTACGATTGTGTTTATCGATGACATCTTGATTTACTCAAGAATTGAAGATGAGTATGCCGATCATTTGAGGAATGTGTTTCAAGTCCTCAAGGACCAAGAACTCTTTGAAAAGTTTAGTAAATATGAGTTTTGGTTGAGATCCATGGCTTTTCTTTGTCACATTATTTACGGTAAGGGTTTTCAGGTAGATCTTAAGAAGACAGATGCGGTTATTATAGAAGATTTGTGGAAGGGTTATCTTCGATTGCCTCTTTATTGACTGCATTGACCCAAAAGAAAGTTAAGTTCTCATGGCAGGAAGCATGTGAGAGAAGCTTTTAAGAATTGAAGGATAGACCTACCTCCACTTTGGTGTTGACTTTACCAGAAGGGTCTAATGGGTTTGTTATTTATTGTGATTCTTTAAGGATTAGATTAGGGTATGTTCTTATGTAAAATGGGAAGGTTATTGGTTATGCTTCAGCGCAACTTAAGATTTATGAAAAGAACTATCCTACCAAAGATTTGGAGCTAGCAGCGGTTGTTTTTGCCTCAAAGATATGAAGACACTATTTGTATGGTGTCCATGTTGATATCTTTACCGACCACAAAAGCTTCCAATATGTTTTCAAGCAAAATGATCTAAACCTTCGCCAATGTAGATATCTAGAACTCTTGAAGGACTATGACATTAGTATCCTTTATCACCCATACAAAGCTAATGTGGTGGTCGATGCCTTATGTTAGTTGTCCATTAATAGTGTTTCACATGTTGAAAATGGTAAGAAAGATTTGGTTCGTGATGTTCATAGACTAGCTCAGCTAGGTGTTTGGTTTGTTTATTCAAGTGAGGGTGGTGTCATTGTTCATAATGGTTTGGAATCTTCATATGTAGCAGATATGAAAGCCAAGCAAGGTCTTGATCCAATTTTGGGGTAGTTGAAGGAAGCGGTGCTTAAAAATTTCGTTGAGGTTTTCTCTTAATGGGGAGATAGTATGCTTCAATATTAAAGTTATTTGTGTGTTCCCATTTTATAGGACTTGAGAGGGAAAATCTTATCAGAGGCCCATAGTTCTCAATATTTCATTCACCCTAGAGCCATCAATATGTACTGTGACTTGCGGGAGGTCTATTGGTGGAATGGGATGAAGAAGGATATTGCAGAATTCATGGCTAAGTGTCCTAATTATTAAAAAGTGAAGGTTGAGTATAAAAAACCGGGAGGTTTTCCCAAGATATAATCATTCCTACTTGGAAGAGGGAGGATTTGAATATGGACTTTAATGTTGGTCTACCCCACACCCGGCAACAATATGACTCGATTTGGGTTATTGTAGATCGTATTAAGATGTTGGCACATTTCATTCCTATGAATGTTTCCTATTTGGTGGAAGACTATGCCAAGTTGTATATATAGGAGATGGTTAGGTTACATGGAGTGCCCATATCCATGATATCTGATCGTGGTACCCTATTTACTTCTCAGTTTCAGAAATCTTTCCAACAGGGTCTTTGTACCTATATTAAGCTTAGTACGACCTTTAATCCTCAAACCGATGGGCAAGTGGAGCGTATTATTAAAACTTTGAAGATATGTTGAGAGCTTGTGTGGTTGACTTCAAGGGTAATTGGGATGATCATTTGCCTTTGATTGATCTTGCTTATAATAATAGCTATCATTCAAGCATTCGTATGGCTTCATTTGAGGCTCTTTATAGTAGGAGGTGTAGATCTTCTATAGATCGGTTTGATGTTTGTGAGATTTATTTTATATGTATCGATTTTGTACATGAGGCTATGGAGAATGTTTGGCTTATTAGAGAATGGTTGAAAATGGCTCAAAGTCATAAAAGTCTTATGTCGATGTTAGAAGAAGAGATCTTGAGTTTTATGTAGATGATTGGGTCTACTTGAAAATTTAACTCATGAAGGGTATAATGAGATTCAAAAAGAAAGGGAAGCTTAGTCCCCCTTATGTGGGCCTATATAAGATTTTTTGGCGTATTGATAAGGTTGCTTATGAACTTGATTTGCCTAATGACTTAGCATTGTTACATCTGATTTTCCATGTCTCTTTGTTGAAGAAATGTGTTGGTGATCCGAAATTTATTGTACCATTGGAAAGTCTTTGTATAAAGGAGAGCCTTTCTTATGAACAAGTTTCGGTTGAGATTTTGCACCGGCAAGTTAGGAGGTTAAGGAATAAGGAAATTGCATTCGTGAAAGTATTGTGGAGGAATAAAATTGTTGAGGGTGCTAATTGGGAGCCTGTGACCGATATGATGTCCTTTTATCCCTATCTCTTTCCCTTTGATTCTATTCTCGCTTGAGTATTTAGTTCCTCATGGTTCATCCTTTAGTTTCACGTGTCTTAGTCATTCTCATGTTTCCTCATGCATGCATGCTCATGAAAATTTGATCTTTGAGAAAATGAGTTAGCTTGATTGATTACTTCGTGATTATGTGAATTTTAGGAGGATTTGCTTGCATGTCTTATAAAATGATGTTTTTAATATAATTTAGCTTGGAGTCGATGTTCCTCCCTGGTTATGTGTATTTTGATGAGATTTCATTCATGTTGGGTTGTCAGTTTCTCTCCTATTCTTTTCATTCTACCTTAAGTCGCATTCGAGGATGAATGTTACAAAGAGGGAGATATTGTAACACTTCGGATTTGGAAAAGAAAGGGAAGGGATTTTTGGGCTGCATGTTTTTTCTACGGGTCCCATCTACGGAACGTAGATGACAACCGTAGGAAGAGGTAAAATAATTTTTCAAAGTCATGTCCAGTACCCCTTTTTACGGTTGAGCAGGACGGCTTGTCAACTGTTGTACCAGTTGTAGATAGGTGTTTTATGTTAGTCCGAAACATAACCGTAGGAAGAGGGTTAAGTTGGTTTCTACATTGGTGTCCACGGTTAATAGGAATACCTACTAGACGTACACAAGTTTCGTCAAAGTTGGTCTAATTTTAAAATTTCTGTAATTTTCTACGGTTGACTAGTACGGTTCATAGAAATAGGTCCAAACTGTAGAAGGGTCCGTCAGTTAATTTTATGGGGATATTAAGTCTTTTCCCTAAGTGATTAATGCCTAAGCTGGGTCGTTTTGATCAAAAGCCTAAGCCATACATAAGTCTTTTAAGTCTTAAAACAAACCCTTTACTATCAATCTCCTAAATTCATAAATTTCCTCAAGGATCACCCCCAAAATCCTCTCAAGAGCTCAGGAAGGAGAAAGATAGGGTTTGGCTTCAAGAACTCCAACTCACCATAGCAATTGGGCTTTAAACTCTAAGGTATGTTAGTATTCATCTATGGAGTCCTTTCCAAAATATGGTTCCTCAAATCTCCAATGTTACAAGTTAGGTTCTCAAATCAAAGTTGTGGTTTTAATCATTTTTCATGGATTCTTTTCAATTATGACTCAATCTATTGATTTCTATCTTTTATGCATTAATTGTAGTAATTATGTATTTTTTAAGTTCGATATACATGAACCCATGCATGATACATGATTCTTAGACTATGATCATATGATGACGCTTATGAACTATGAAAGATGAATTTATAAATATATGCATGTTCTTTATGAAATTTATATAAATGATTTAAGGATGCTTAGAGGGTAAAGTATCAATGTTGTTGTAATTGTAATGAAAGGATTTTTCACAAAAGGATTTATAAGTTTGAAAGATTTTCTCATCTAAGTTGAATCAAGGTCAAGGAGCTATTCTAAATGAACTTTAGGTTGGATGGGTTGCTTTATGGTTCCTTTCCATGGATAATGAAATGAATAATTTTAATGACTATTCTGTGCGATTTTTTCTTAGCATCGAGAGGATATTGAGATGGAGGCTCTCCTATTAGTAGAGGTTGGGTTTCTAGTAACAATCTATTTATCTCATAACTATGTGCCACCATAGGATGGTTATCTTAGATAGACATTAGCTAGTGGTTCCACTTTACCTTAAGACTTATAGTTCTTACCTTGGAAAGAAAGGACATCACTTTTCAGTGTGGGATAGACACAAGATTCCATGTTATAGCTCACATGGTCTATGTCGGTTAGATGGTAAAATTTCCACAATAATGAACTAAGGTTACATTACGAAAGTATCTCAGAAGTGTTTTAAAGATGGTTAGGTTGCATTGGCCATGTTTATAACTTATGTTTTTTAACCCTTTCATTTATGACTTAAGTTTGGTAATTGCTTATCATGTAAAGTCCTTTTTAGCATGATTCCATAACTATTATGCATCGCTATCATACTTAGTACATTCAATGTACTAATGCATACTTGTGCCTATATTGTTTCACTAATGTAGCATCTGATGCTCCTACCTCCCATACTTGTGGCTCGTTGGTTCCATTAAATTTTGAAGATTTGTGAGTCCTCATGTTCTGAGGATCGAGGCACTTTTATACTTTTATGTCTTTTCAGGTTTCAAACTTGTATGTGATGTATGAGTTACGTCTGAATCACTTTTATTATGATGAACTAGATGGCTTATTGAGACTTATGTAGACTTCCACTTTTGTCGAATTCTTTATTAATATAAGACTATTTCTTTGAAATTTTTATTTTTATTATCTTGTATCATATATTTTAAGTGGCATGTGTAGAGTTTCTTGGGGTTCAATATGCCATTTTACACCTCGGGTATACTTTGGGTCGTGAAAAAAACAATCTTGCCCATAATGCTCCACCACATATTTACCAAATTTACGATTCGCAGGTCTAAAATTTGGCGATCCGATGAAATCTCCTTCACGAGGCCTCTTGTTTCCATTCCAACCTCAAGTTGTTATTCCTTTGGTGCCATGAGAATTGAAGAACAAAGCATGTGGAAGAAATAAAAAAAATCAAGAACTTGAAGGTTGTAAGGGAGGGTGGGTCACTAGTGAGTGGATGCAAGGAGAAGGGAATTGTTTGTAGAGATTTAAAGGAAATGAAGGAAGAGTAGGTGAGAGTGAAACTTGGATGAAGAAACAATGGAGGAAAGTAGGAATTTAGGGTAGAAACTGAGAAGAAAAAGAGAGAAAAATGTCGTAAAGAGGGGAATAGGGGCGGTGGTTATGAGAGGAATGATGTAGGGTTTCAGAATTTAAAATTGATAGGGGGATGTTTTCGGTTTTTAAGCGGGTTTGGGCCTCGACCCACCTAAAAAATTGGTGGGGCACTATTATGGTATGTTACACTAAAGCTTCCCCAGAACATCCCCCTTTATAGTTTCACCTCTGGCGCGGCGCTTGTAGTCCAATAAAAGAAAAAATAATGACAAAAAAACACCTAACTATTACAAAGATTCAAAGGTTGCCTCCCGTGGATCACTTGTTTTAACATCTCGACTCGACTTGACTAATCTTGTGGATAAGTCAACATTCAGCTCAAAGGCTTCTCTATCCCAATTTGCATCCTTACCAAAATTAGTGCTTGACCTGTTGACCATTTCAAAAAAATGTTGTAGAGTTCTTTCTCTAAGCTCGACTCCAACATGTTGTGTCATCCTAACCTATTTGAAAGGCTTACTCCACTTTGAACATAGTTTTTCGGGGAATAATCTAAGTTTAGATTAGAAAGAAAAACTTGATGGCCTAGTGTAAAAGTGTGAGTGACTATGTTTTTGTCATGCTACCTCTTGGTTTTCTCCTTGTAGGGCTTCACATTTTCATAAGCATGAAGCATAAACTCCTTATTTCGTGAAGTGTCCCCCACTCACTTCTTTTAAGTTAGTTGTATGTCAAGAGTTTGCTTTTGAATCACCCCATATGCTTGGTTCTCTAGCTTAGCCGGGAGATGACACGTTTTACCGATAACCATGTGATAGCGAGAAGTCCCTATATGTGTTTTATATGCTGTCCTATATTTCAAAACGCATCATCCAACTTCCTGGCCCAATCTTTTCTCTGCGTATTCACAGTTCTCTGCAAGATTTGCTTAACCTCTCGATTTGACACCTTTACTTGACTACTAGTCTATGGGTGGTATGTTGTACCGACCTTTTTATTAATTACGTACTTAGGTAAAAATATTCTTTACCAAATGGTTAATGAAGTGTTTTCCTACATAACCAATGATTGTCGTAGTAGTACCAAATTGAGTGAAAATATGTTTCTTTGCAAACTTTATTACTACCTTGGCATCAAGTGGGGAGAGCTACAATTTCAACCCACTTGTACACATAATTGACTGCCTCTAGAATGTATTGGTTTCTATCTGGTGGTGGAAAGGGACCCATGAAGTCGATACCCCACACATCAAAGATTTATACCTAGGGAATATTATTAAGTGGAATTTCATGTCTCTAGAGATATTACCTAGCCTCTAGCATTGGTCACAATCCTTCACATACAAAAAATAATCTCTGAACAATGTCGGCCAAAATAATCCAGATTGTAGTACCTTGTTTACAGTGTGTTCCCCTCCATGATGACCTCCATATGGCGATGCATGAAAACTTTCTAGAAACTGCCTGACGTAGAACCTCTCAAACGTAGGGGGTGTTATTATGGGGTTGGGTGTTGATTTAATTTAGTGAATTTATTAAATATGGTTGTTAATCATAGATTTTACTAAATACCGAGTGATTAATTCATGAATTAAGGTGGCCAACTTAATTCTAGTTTCGATCTTGTAATGGTGCTAAAATGACCAATATAAGTGGGTAATCTATTTAAAAGAGGTAGTTTAGGTTACTTTATTGCAAATCTAAAGTTTTGGGTTGCTTTGAATGGAATATAGATGAGGCCGATAGGAGATTCTATGCAAGGATGCTTTGAGATAAAAAAAAAGATTAGAATCAATTATGATAACCTACCTTATTTTTTATTAATTAGTTATAATGAGAAAATCTACAATACCCCAAGTGAAATTTACATTCGATGTCACACCCATAGAGTACATTAGTGTTGTGAATCATTGATTATTTCAATGTTGTTAGTCTGTTGTCTAAATTAGTGTGGTTAAAGTTTGTGGACTTCTCCACCCATTTGTTACTTCAACTTCATTGGAATTAATTGCTTGTTAACTCTCTAATAAAGTTCTGAACCATATACCATTCCTTGTGGATTCGACCCCGATTCTTAGTTGGTATTTTTATTGACGATGACCGCTCACTCTTTTGATTAGTTTTGAAGAGTGATTTGTGCGTTATCAAAAATTATGCTGCTGCCGGGGAATGGTAGTTTTGTATTTAGTTTAAGAAGTAATTTTCAGATTAATTTGTTTTGTAGTTGAACAAACTTATGCGTGGATTTGTTGTTGTGAGCTCTTGATAGGTGTAAGAATGAATACACATAATTGTAACGATTCTTGTTACCATGGGCAAGACAATGATGTTAGAAGAGAAGACGAGGTGGTTTCTCAAACCACCAATCAAGTGAGAGAAATTCTTGTACTACCAGTGCACAAGGATATCACCTTTTTCATAACCAAATAAATGATGAAGCTCATAAAAGCTCAGAAAGAAAATAACCAAGAACATGACAAAAATATTGCTAAGTTGATCGTTCAACTTGAAATGTTATCTGAGTATGTTATTAGAGGCCGAACGAACTCAATAAATATTATATCCATGTGTGAGTACGATAAAGAGAAGTACATGACATGTCGAATATTGGAGGGTTTTCGGTCAGGTAATCTACAACTTGCCGAAAATCAAGATTGGACATAATCAATCATTTCACATAAACCGATGAAGACACAAGATGATGACTTCTTGACTATAATTTTAAACAGGGTAGAGGGTTCAGATACAATTTTGCAAGCAATGAACAATGATGTTTCATCTTTCTCCACCACTGTGGTTTCACATGCATCTTCCATAAAAAAACTTGATGAAAAGATGGGGCAGCTAACCGCTCTTATGTATGCTAATCCCTATGAGCGTGAAACATCTAATGCAAAGGGGAATCAAAGAGATTTGCTTCAAGTTTCAGTCGTTGTTACTAGAATTGGAAAGGCGTTGCAAGAAGTAATAAGGCCCGACAAAGAAAATGATCAAGGGGTGATTGTCGATAACAAATCACCTAAAGAAATGGATAAAGTTCAGGAAAAAGAAATGAAAGTTGAGCCAAAGGCAAATGTGACAAAGAATGGTGTTGAAGCTTCATCCATATCAGCTCAAATCAAGATTGCACGTCCATTTCCTTAAGGGTTGAGGAATAAAAATGACAACACAAAATTCTAAAAGTTTGTGGAAATAGTTAACGATTTGAAAGTTAATATCCCTTTAGTGGATGCCTTGACAAAGATTTCGGGTTATGCTAAATACATGAAGGAGTTTGTGACAAAGAAAAGGGTTATATATTGTGATACAATTGAACTTCTACAACAATGTGGTGCGGTAATGGAAAGGAATGATGTCCTCAAGAGATAATGACCTGGGAGCTTTCACGATCCCATGCGAAAAAGGTGAGCCTGAGAAGAAAGGGCGATTCGCCAAACGTTGTTGGGGAACTTAACTAATATCGACGATAGGGACACATAACTAATTTTGGGTGAAATTTTGGGACACTATAAACAGCCCAGAGGAGAGAGAAAAAAGAGAGAGGGAGAGAGAGAGAGAGAGAGAGAGAGAGAAAATTCATACTATTTTAGAGAGAGAAAAAAATCTCCTTGAAGAAGAACACTGTTGTTCTAGTAGATTTCAATTTTGTAAACTTAATTTTAGAGAATTGAAATTGAATCTAAAGTGTATTTATCCTTAATTGTTTTATTTTGCACGACCCATGACTGTTTTAATGAAAGGTATAATCCAGTTACTTTTTGTGATGGGTGGGTAAAACTCCAACCTCTTGGGGGTGTGATTATGGGGCTGGGTATTGATTTAATATAGTGGGTTTATTGAATTACTTTGTTTTATGACAATTAATGACAAGTTTGAGTGATTACCATGTGACTAATTTACGAATTGAGGTGGCCAACTCAATTCTACTTTTGATCTTGTGAAGGTGCTTGAAAGAGACCATCATAAGTGGGTGATCTGATAAATAGTTGTAATTTAAGTTATTTAATTGCAAATCTAAAGTATTAGGTTGTGTTGAATGGAAATTAGATGACACCTAAAGGTAATTCTATGCAAGGATGCTTTGAGATCGAAAGATGATTAGCGTCATTGAAGATGACTTAGCTTATTTGTGATTGATTTGCTGTATTGAGTAAATGTGAATCCCTCATTTAGAATCAATACTTGATCCCTACACCCCTTGGGTTAGTTAATTTTGTGAATTGTTGATTGTTTCTATATTAATCTTTTGACAATTGAAAAGTTGTTATTAAAGTTAGTAGACTATTCCATTTGATTTCTAACTCAACTACAATTAAATTAATTGCACTTTAATTCTCTAATTAAATTCTTACCCTTAAATCATTCCTGTGGGATCCGACCCCGACTCTTAGTTGGGGTGATTTTATTGATGACGATCACTCATTCCTTTAATTTGTTTTGAGGAGTGATTTGAGCGTTATCAAAAAAGTCGCCGCTGCCGAGGAATGGTAGTTAGGAATTTCATATGAAGTAATCTGCATATTAATTTGTGTTGTGGTTGAACGGTCCTACGCTTGGGTTTCTGTGTTCAACACTTCACATGTATGATAATGAATGCACACCGTGGCAATGGTTCTGGTTTCCATGGACAAGAAAATGATTTTAGAAGAGCAGAAGAGATAATTTATCATACTACCAAGGAGGTGGGAGCAATCTGTCACCACCGGTTCATGAAGGAGTTACCTTTTTCATTACAAAGGCAATGTTACAACTCATCAATGGTGAGGGATTGTTTAGAGGTTTAAATCTTGAAGATCCTATTGAGAACCTCTGAAGGTTTACAAGTGTGTGTACATCTTTCTCAAATAAAGATATCTCCAAGATCTAAACCTCTGAACAATTTACAAGTGTGTGTACATCTTTCCCAAATGAAGATATCTCCAGAGAGTCAATGGGGTCGTGATCGTTTTCCTTCGCCTTAAAATAGAAAGCAACTAGATGGCTGATGGAGTTGCCTAAAATGTCCATTACTTCATGAGAAGTGTTGAAGGAAATATTCCTTGAAATATTTTTACCCCTTCCAAAATCATGAAATTAAAAATGAATATTCAAAATTTTAAATTGTTGAGTGGGGAACATTGGCATGAATCTTGGATACAGTTAAAACGAGGGTTGTCCCAATGTTCCAAACACGGGTTTCCGGATGACGTACTGTTACAATACTTTTACTAGAGTCATGAAATCTAGAAGAAAGGTTTGGTTCATCACCTCGTGCAAGGAGGCATCATTCGACAGTCATTCTCAGAAGCGACGAAGTTACTCGATGAGATGACAAAAAAAAGCAGGATTGGTACACAAGTGAGGACTATGTATCACTTCTTCACTTAGGAGCATTTAAAGAACAAGAGGAGAAGAACCAAAAATATGATAAGAGCATAGCTTGGTTGACTACTAAAGTGGAAATGTTGTATGAACATGTTCATGGAGACACATATCATTCCGTAAATGCCATATCACGAAATGGATATAATGAGGAGATGTAAACGAGAGGAAGAAGATCAGATGGTTTTCAGTCAAGTCATTTTAAACTTGCCGAAAATCAAGGTCGGATGAATGATGTTGATGAGAGTTGTCGAGAAAGAGAAGATGAAGAGATCGAATATGGAAGAGATAATGGGAAAAAGAAAACCTACTCTTATGATTTGCTTGCTAAAATTCTATAGAAGGGGGAAGGTTCAAATATGGTTTTACAAGAGATGAAGAGTGACCTTTCTGCCTTGTTCACTACGTGGTTTCACATGCATCTTCCATCAAAATACTTGAACAAAAGATAGGGCAGTTAACAACTTTTACATATGCTAATCGTCATGATTGTGAACCATCTAATTGAAGTGGGGATCAAAAAGTTCATTCTGTGTTCTTGAAGCGGAAACGCATTTCCATAAGTAATAAGGCCAGACGAACTAGAGAATCAAAGAGTGATTGCTGATAATGAATCACCCAAGAAAATGAATCAAGAGCAAGAAGAAGTAGAAACTGTCCCAAAAACTAATCTGCTAAAGAGTGGTTTGGAGGATGCATCTATATTATCTCCAATCAAGATCACACCTTCATTTCCACAAAGGTTGAGAAAGAACAATCACAACGCAAAATTTCAAAAGTTTATGGAAATAGTAAAAGATTTGAAAGTGAATATCACATTGGTGGATGCCTTAACTCAAATGAGTTGATATGCTAAATACATGAAGGAGTTGGTGACAAAGAAGAGGGTTATAGATTGTGAAACTATTTTGCTACCACAAATATGTAGTGCGGTGACAACTAAGAATGATGTCGTCAAAAATAATCCCATATACAATCGGTAAGTGAACCTTTAAAAAAGCTTTGTGTGATTTGGGTGAAAGCATAAATTTAAGGAGATTAATGATATTTGAAAAGCTTGAGCTTGATAGACCAGAACCAACAAACATGAGGCTTCTAATGGTGGATCATTCGATAAAGAAATCGGTAAGGGTGGTTTATGATGTGCTAGTAAAAGTTGAAAATTTTATGTTCACTAAAAATTGTCTTGTGCTTGATAGTGAGATTGATGTTGACATGCCAGTTATTCTTTGCTACGGGCAAACCATTGGTCAATGTGGAAGGAGGTGAGTTAAAATTTAGGGTAAACGAGGAAGTAGTGAGCTTCAACATTTATAAGTCAATGAAATACCTGAGTAATATGCCTGTAGTTTCTCATCTAGATCAAATCATTGAAGCCGTTGCAAGTATTGGGAGCGCAAACTTTTGTAGCGAACCTTTGGCTCAAGTGTTACTTAACTATGATCAAGATGAAATTACCAATTGTGGTGAGGTTGTAGTTGCTCTTCAAGGCATGAGATCACGTCATTCTTTCCATGCTAAACATGACCTTGATATATCTAGTCGAGAAGCTCCACCGGTGAAACCATCTATCATCGAACCCCAGAAATTACAATTGAAAGAGCTTTCATATCATCTCAAATACGTTTTCTTGGAGAGTAACAACACTCTACCGGTAATTATTGCAAGTAATCTCAAACAGTGGCAAGTGGAGTTGTTAGTTATCGTGTTGAATAGGCAAATTAAGGCTTTGGGGTGGTCTATTGCCGATATTGTGGGTATTTCACCTGGGGTAGGCACTCACAAGATAAACTTGGCAGAAGATTGTAAACAAAGTATTGAACATCAAAGATGACTAAATCCTCTGATGGAAGAAGTGGTGAAGAAAGAAATCATTAAATGGTTGGATGCGAGAGTTATTTTCGCAATTACGGATAGTCAATGGGTGATTCTGGTGCAATGTGTTCCAAAAAAGGTGGTATCATGGTGGTTCCAAATGACAAGGTTGAGCTAAGTGGCCATTAGACCCGTTACCGGATTGTGTGTGCGCATGGACTACCGGAAACACAACACATGGACTGAAAAAGATCATTTCTCAATGCCCTTTTATTAATCAGATGCTTGACAGGCTTGCCGAAAAGGGTGGTATTATTTCTTAATGGATACTACGGATACAACCAAATCCCTATTGCACTTGAAGACTAATAAAAGATAATATTTACATGCCCTTACAACACTTTCACCTTCAAGTGAATGCCATTTTTGCTATGTAATGCCGCAGCCACATTTCAATGATGTATGCTTTCAATTCTTGCAGTTATGATAGAAGAATCTATGGAGGTATTTATGGATGATATCTCTGTCGTGGGAGATTCTTTTGAAGAATATTTGAATCATTTAGAGATGGTATTGAAGAGGTGTGTAGTTTCAAATTTGGTTTTCCACTGGGAGAAGTGTCATTTTTTGGTTAAAGAAGGAATCGCGCTTGGGCACAAAATTTCCGAGGAGGGTAACGAAGTCCATCAAGCTAAAACTCAAGTGATAGAGAAATTATCTCACCCGATTCTGGTAAAAGATGTGAGATGATTTCTTGGGTATGCGGGGTTTTACATACGGTTTGTTAAAGATTTCTCCAAGATCACTCATTTGTGTAGACTTCTTGAGAAAGAGAGCACATTTGTTTTTGATGACTCTTGTATGATGGCTTTCAAAACGCTCAAAGAGAAGCTCGTTTCAGCCCCAATCATAATTGCTCCCGATTGGGGTCTTCCTTTTTAAAAGATGTGCAGAGATAGTAGCTTAGGTCTAGGAGCTTTTCTTGGGCAACACAAAAACAAGTTCTTTCATCCTATTTACTATCCTATCTAAATGTTGAATTGTGCTCAAAAGAATTACACTGTCACAGAACAAGAGTTATTGGCCCAACTATATGTGTTTGAGAAGTTTCAAGCATATTTATTGGGTACCAGAGTGGTAGTTCACACAGACCATGCAACATTAAGGTACCTGATTGTAAAGAAAGAGGCTAAACCGAGGTTGATCCATTGGGTGTTAATCCTTCAAGAAATTGATTTCGAGGTGAAGGATAGAAAAGGGTGTGAGAACCAAGTAGGTGACCATCTTTCAAGCTTGGAGGCAGAAACTAGAACGATTGACGATCAACACATTGATGATGCTTTTTCGGATGAATCGGTACTGATAATCGTTGCACCCTCAACTCCGTGGTACTCTAATTTTGCTTATTTTATTGTGTGTGGGTTGTTACCTGATGATTTAAGTACTCATCAAAAGAGGATATTCCTATTTGATGTGAAGAAATACATGTGCGATGAACTGTTCCTTTTTAGAGAATGTGCTGATTGTAACATCCAGGATTCGGAAGAGGGCAACATAACCGATTTTTCAGAGACTACAGGTGCCAGCCACATAAGCCAACCACGGCCTATGGGTAGAACCACGGACCATAGGCCTGGCCCGTGGACTGGGCACCCAAGTTTGTCCAGAGGTCCAGGAACCACGGCCTGACCAACGGACCGTCGGTCAGACCAGGGTCCGTGGTCCAGGGTCCGTGATCCAAGACCCCAAAAGTTGGGTTTCAAACAACTAATGACGGACGTGCAGGATGGTCCGTCGTCCTGACCACAGTCCGTCATTAGGGGTCTCGTGGGTCAGCAGCTGGCAGTTATTATAAGGGCAGTTGGGTCTTTTCCTAATTATTTTACATCGATACTACATCTTTTTGCCTAAGTCTAGGACCCCTATATAAGTCATTTTAACCCTTAAATTCACTCATTAAGATCATTCTCTCAAACTCACCAAAAGAATTGGGTTCCTCTAAAAAATAATTCTCTCTCTAGAAAGTTCAAGAAGAAGGAAGAGTTGAAGCTAGGGTCAAGGTCAAGTCTCCAATCCTCAAGAAATTGTGGACTTTGTAATCAAGGTATGATGGCTTTTCATCTATGGAGTCCCTAAGTTTTGCCAATTGAGAAGATGAAATCCCTAATTTTAGTTAGGATTTCATCCAATGTTGTGGGTATTGATAAATGTTGATCCAATTGAGTGGATTATGATTGTTTATGATTGAGTTGATAGTAATTCATGTTTTTAGGATGAAATTACATGTACCCATGCCTAACCCATGTCTAGAATGATGAAATTGATGTAATATGAGTTTTATGCCATGAAAGGAGAATTTATGGGTTTAGATGTATTCAATCTAGGATTGATGAGATACATTAGGAGGGAAGCTTATATGATGAATATGATGTTGAATTTCTTGAGATTGAGGATATAGAATGACTATGAGATATAGTGCTTTGAGAAGTAAAGCTTATGTTGTCAATTATTGACTATTACTGTAATTGATTGTGGAAGGGATAGTTCCCACATGAATTGCTTATGTTATGAATGTGAAAGGCTTTCTCACATTGAATGATTTTAAGTTGAAAATATTGCTCACCTAAAATGAATCTAATGCTAATGACTAAGATATTGATGAGGCTAGAGATGATTACCCATGAACTCCAAATGAGATGGATATGAGGCGATTACCCGTATTCCATGAAGTAGGATAAAGAGGCGATTACCTTTATTCCTTAAAGTTGAACAAGAGGCGACTCCCCATGTTCTTATGATAAGATTGGACAAGAGGCGAGTACCCATGATCCTTATAGAATGACAAGAGGCGAATACCCAAGTGACATGTTGTTGGACAAGAGGCGAATACCCATGATCCATATGTTAAGTTTAACTAGAGTCGAGTACCCATGATCCCTATGTTAAGGTGGAATAGAGGCGAGTACCCATGATCCATATAAGGACTAGAGGCGACTACCCATGTTCCTTAGTTGTAAGGCAAATAGGTGATTCCCCATGTCTATAAAAGATAAGCTAGAATATGTATGATGAATGATGAACTTGGATTGTTGCATGAATTGCCTTCCATGATATGTTTGACTAGAGGTGGATGACCCAAATCTTGACTAAGGATAAGTTGAGGTTACTTCAAGAATTATTCCTCTTATGTGATGATGATTTATGTGCATTTATTATGCTTATGTTTATGTTTATGTTGTCTATCATATTTAGTACTTGTTTGTACTAACGCATACTCTTGCCTACATTTCTTATCCAAATATAGGGTCCGGCGGTATTGACTCTCATTCCCGTGGATAGGATCTTAGTAGAGCAAGATTTGAAGATTGGTGGCTAGACTGGCAGTATACATACTTAGTATGAGCAACTCTACTTTTTCCTTTATAATTCCGCATTACTTAAGATCCTTTAAATGGTATCAGAGCCAAGTTGGCTAGACTGGCAGTATACATACTTAGTATGAGCAACTAAGTACATATACTGTCTAAGGCATGACTTAATTAATTTTGATAAGTCTTTGATCTACTGTTTTATGTTTAGTATATAGATTGTTATTATATTTATATATCATATTCTTTTATGAAAGACTCTTGTTGGTATGAGGTATTCGTTCGTATGAGGTATTCGTTCTCTCTTATGAGCATGAGGTAACCGATTAATATC
>JAJONR010011732.1:0-21880 GCA_029582245.1 Solanum etuberosum | reverse complement strand
AAATAAATTAATTCCACCTTAATCTCTTCACAAAAGAAAACAACCCCACCCATGTACCAACTAAATAATTGAAAAAATAAAATTAATTCCACACTAATCTCTTCACCCCCACACCCATGTACCAACTAAATAATTGAAAAAATAATATTAATTCCACATTAATCTCTTTACAAAAGAAAACAACCCCACCCACCCCACACCCATGTACCAACTAAATAATTGAAAAAATAAATTAATTCCACCTTAATCTCTTCACAAAAGAAAACAACCCCACCCATGTACCAACTAAATAATTGAAAAAATAAAATTAATTCCACACTAATCTCTTCACCCCCACACCCATGTACCAACTAAATAATTGAAAAAATAATATTAATTCCACATTAATCTCTTTACAAAAGAAAACAACCCCACCCACCCCACACCCATGTACCAACTAAATAATTGAAAAAATAAATTAATTCCACCTTAATCTCTTCACAAAAGAAAACAACCCCACCCATGTACCAACTAAATAATTGAAAAAATAAAATTAATTCCACACTAATCTCTTCACCCCCACACCCATGTACCAACTAAATAATTGAAAAAATAATATTAATTCCACATTAATCTCTTTACAAAAGAAAACAACCCCACCCACCCCACACCCATGTACCAACTAAATAATTGAAAAAATAAATTAATTCCACCTTAATCTCTTCACAAAAGAAAACAACCCCACACCCATGTACCAACTAAATAATTGAAAAAATATTAATTTCATGATGTCATTTTTTTTTTGCGAATGTAACAATCTATTTTCGTCGCTATTCTTTTTTGTTTGAAATGTATTTATAATATTTATGTAGTCACCGATTATTATATTTTTTTTTGTTCATTTTTTGTCTTTTCACCCCTTATTTTTATTTATTTATTTTACAAATAAAATCAATGCATAATTATCAATGCATTTAATGTCTAATAAAATTTTACATTTGAATTATTTATAACTCATGTCTCTTCATCTTACTCGTAACTTCTAATCTTAAATATTATTCATAACTTTTGTATGTTTCATTTTTCATAATTCTTATAAATATTTAATCAGTGTTAAAATACACAAATGTAATAATAATGAAACAATAAAAAAATTCAAAAGTTTTTTTACGAAATCAGAATTTGTATAGAAAATTAGTAATCCTACAAAAGATAGAAGAAATTAAAATATATATGATATTTTCAACATATTACAATATATTGTTATTTCAAAATAATATCTCTTATTCCATTTACTTCACCACGGTGAATATTTTGTTCTACTATATACATTTGAATAGTTTGCACTTAAAAAGATGCAAAAAGAAATTCTATTCAATATGTTATAAAAAAAATGAAAAATCGTTTCATGTCGCAGATGATGAAGAGGAATATTAATATTAATTATCTTATATATTTGATACTAACCTAAATATAAATATTACATATTATTATCTTATAAATTTTTCATATAGCCGCGCGACGCGCGGAAGATTTCACTAGTAATGTAAGAAAAGATGAGAAGTTTATATTGAGGTTAGTGTAGTGAAAGAGAGAGTTGAGACAAAGAAAAATATTCTAAGTCTTCAACTATATTCACTATATAAAAGAGAATATTTATATATTGAAGGAAAGTGTTCTTATATATGGAGATTTGGACTCTTCAACTAATTCGGAGTTGCTTGAGTTGTACGACGTTGTTGGGTTGTTGTATCCCGGAGGGGACAAGTCAATAGTGATACTGTTGGATCGGTGTAGATTATGCAACAGTGGGCTTGAATTTCCTTAAAGAGAGCGAGATATCCGCGTCTCAACCTAAATATTTTTTTTCTTTTCATTTTTGTGATTTTATTTTCAACTGTAATTCATTGTATCTGTGGTATATTTACACCAACAATAAGAAATAAGGATTGATTGATGGCAATAGTACGACGGAGGTGGTAATAGTGTTAGTAATAGTAATAATGGAAGTTGATATAATTATAATGATGCAGGTAGTAAATGTGATAATATCTAATAACAGTAGTTGGAAGAGATGGTTAATGGTGGTAGATGATAATCGTGGATAAAATGGTGGTGAAAATGATGCACACAAAAATACTTCTTAATGATATATTTCTTCAAGATCTTAATGATCAAGACATATTTAAACCAAATAAATATTAAATCTTAAAGTAAATAAATACACTTACTCAAAAAAAAATATACACTTAATGGCCTAGAATATGAATATTCATTTTAAACTTTAATCAAGTGTAAGCACATGAGACCTAAATTTATAAGTTAAAATCAGGCAAAATTCATATGTTTGTAAAAATTCGAACTATTTACTTTCTCTTCTTCTTTTTTATAATTTCAGAATGCACTTTCAAAAATAAAATTTAAAGTTAAGGTTTATCTGAAACAATTTTATAACGATACAAGTATGATCTACGTGCAATTGATTCTTTTTCGATATCACTTGTAATACTATACTTGATATGTTAACTACCTCTTCGTTCGAATTTGTTTTTTCTTTTTCTTGTTTTTTAAATTTAATACTAACATTTATAAATAATTTTAATTTAAAGATATATTAACCATTTTAACAAAAAGACTATTGACAAAAAACATTAACCAGTTATTTCTAATTTCAATACTTTTATTTGCAGTTAATAATAATACTTATCACCTATTTTCAATTTGTTAATCCAAAGAAATCTTTTCTCCTAGGTTCTGAATGAACCTCCTGAGACCTCTTATACTCTTTTCATCCATATTTTATAACTAATATTTTTACTTCAAATGTTATATGACTAGTTGTTGGGGGACTATTTAAAATTATAGTTTGATATTTTATATTTTTCATTTTATTTAATTAATATTGAAATTGAATTTATGATTAATATTATACAGAAACGTGTTGTTAGTTTTTTAATAAAATAGGTTTACACGATCATAAATAGGAAAAAAGCATAAATTCATCCTAAATTTCACACACATTTAAATAACAGAAGTCCTATGACCTTTCTGAGTTATTTTAAATTGAAATTTATGTATTAAAATTAATTTTGTGTCAGTGGATAAAATGTGTATGCCAAACATCTTGTGTTTTAATGTTTAAATCTTTTTATTCTTCAAAATTATACCTATCATCTTCTTTGATTCTCTATTAGTGAGTGTGCAGTGTAGATATAAAACTCACTATTGATTTTCTTAAAAAAAATAATTTTTTTATATGCACTTATTAAAATATGTTAAAATTTAAATATTTTAAATATTAATATTATTATCAAGGGCATTTTTATAATTTCAAGAAATAAATTGATTTTACTTTAATAAAGCCATGTATTATTACATATAGCTATCTTCTAGACTCTTTTTTTTTGAAGTTCTATGATGTTGCTTATCCTTTTTAATTTTCGATTGAAGCTCTTGAAACTGTAGAAAAAATATCAGCAAAATAGTTTTATGTTGGTCTTAATTTGAGTTTTTGGTTAAAATCATCCCTGAAGTATGACTTAAATCTAAAGTACATCCTTGTGTTATATAAGTGAACAAAAAACATCCTTGCACTATCCAAAAAGTTACAAGATTCATCATTTTGTCTATTTTTTTTAAGAAACTCACGCCACCAACAAAAAAATGTGTTAAGTCGAATGAATATATGTACAAATGGTTAAGCTAGTCAATTTGGGTGATTTTTCTAGTTTTTTAGAAATTGAGGTTTTAAATCATATTCAGACAAAATATATTCAAATTCTAAATATTCTTTGTAAAAAGTATGGCCAAATACAACTCCAACTTCAAAATTTTCAAATAAATTAATTTTTTTCAGAACTAAATGCCTACGTAATCTCCCTAAATTTCAGAATTTCTATACATTGTATAAAATGTGAATTGCATTGTATATAACGTACATACATACTGGATATTTTATTAAAGAAAATCTCTAAATAGTTGGGCGTAATATTTTTAAAATGATTTTTTTTACATAATTTTTCTAACCATCGGAACGTACTGTATAAATATTTCAAGACTTATGTATTGTTGCAAGCCAATTTACTCGATGATGTAAAAATCATATAAACCAACAACACACAAAATTTAAATTTCGAGAATGAAATATTCATTTCCTATCCATATCCTTATTCTTTTTAGGTAGCTTTAATCTTCTCGTCGTGGCTAAGACATGACCAAATTAATTTTTATTTTTTTTATAAATTATTGGTTCAATCAGTTTCTTAACAAAAACAAACAATAGGATGATTCCTGCTATTTTTTGGATAGTATAAGGATATTTTTTGCTCACTTAGATAATATAAGGATATACATTAGATTTGAGTCGTAGTTGAAGAATGATTTTAGCTTCTTTGGTACCTTATTTAGAAGTGGGAGTTGTGACGGACGAACATAGATGTAAAAGTTGTACGGTGCAACTGTAACAAAGCGTACAAAAAGGGCATTTTTGTAATTCAAGAGATAAATTGGTTCTACTTTCATAAAGTCACGTATTGTTACTTACAACTTTCTTCTAGACTATTCTTTATGAAGTTTCTTAATGTTGCTTACCTTTCCAATCCCTAACTAAAACTCTTGAATTGTAGAGAAAATATCATTAAAATTGGTTTTTCAGAACGCCAATATACAAATAGAGTAAGTATATACAAATTTTGTATTTATATATTTAAAAAATTTTCAAAACGCCATTTGTATATTTCGCTTGCAAATATACAAACACGGCAATTTGTTGTAATTTTTCATAAATTGTATACAAATAGCTAGAGTAAACATATACAAATTAGGAATTTACACAATCATGATCCGAATTATACAAAATTCTGATTTATACAATCAGGCGAATTATACAAATTAAACAAATATCAAGATTTAAGGAAACTATGGTTATGAATCACAATTTTCCAAAATAGTAGCTATAACATTTAATATCGTTTAAATGTTTGCTATTTTGCACACTTTTCCCTATTTATATTACCTACCAAATACAAGAAAATAGTAGAAAACTCACTTATTTTCTAAAAACATGTTTCAAGAATATATTTTCCTCTCCACCAAACATGCCCTTATATCATGAATAATGACAACTTTTATATCCAACTAGCATTACTACTAAGAGATAAAAGAGTATATCTTTATATGAACTCGCTAATTTGAATGTTAAATTACTATAATATCTCCAACTAAAAATAACCAAGTTAATTAGTTGAGTGAAAACATATCACCTTGTGTTACGAAGAAATCAATGTTAACAAATGAAGCATATTTTTTATATTGATAAATCATGAGTGACAAGCAGAGGCTGAAGATTTTTACCTGAGCAAACAAGACTTTAATTTATATGAAATAATAATAATTATGTTCTTCAAGTTAAAGGATCTGCACCCTAAAAGTGCTTTTCACTTGATTTATTTTAACCAAAGTTACAAATTTGAAGAATTCCACATACTAAAAAGTGAACAAATTTGAAGAATTCCACATACTAAAAAGTGAACCAAGTAGACAATAAGTACAGAAGTATCAATAATCACTCTTCAGAAAACTGGGATTTGTAGATATCATACCCAGTGGTTGCTGCAGTTTTTGGGAAAAACCTGATGGCGAAAGAGTATGGTACGGGAGGAACAAGATATTCGTCATGAACACAAGGGGACCAGCTATCGTCTCCGCCCAAACCCATGTGCTTGTGGTCAAGATGCACCTACAATGCAGAAAATCAATGTCAAAATGCTATTACTACATAATTTCAAGATTTCATTTGCTGCAGCTCAAGATGATCTCTTTGGATCATTTTTCAACATTTGATTGGATATACTCGTGGGTGTAACAAAGAACGAAGATAACATTTACAAGTTGCTGAGAGGAAGTAGCATGGAGTAGTGGATAATGAGAGTTGCAAAACAGATGTTTAACACCCTTATAGGATGTAAAAGGTGTTGATGTTAAATATTTTCTTCACCAAACAAATTTAAGACCACCAAAAACAGAAAAGGAAACATTGTTCTTAATACCAAATGGGGCCTTTGAAAAAATAGATAGATTGTAAAAGGAGAAGTAGCAGCACGGAGACAAGGGAGCTAATCCCAAGGCACCCTAGGAAAACAAATACATTTGCTATTCCTTTTTCCCATTATGATTTACGCCATGCTATTAATGCACAACTTTATTCCGAATGACATCCTTCACCAAAAGAGACACCACATGAACAGAATAAGTAATATGATGCAAGATTTTCTTTTTATTTCCTTCCAAAAAAAATAAACAAAATCCTAGCTATGCAAGATTAGACACAGTATTTTTCTTTTTTGAGAGGCAGTGATAAAGTAGAAATAACTTAAGCTAAGAATGCATTCCCCCCCCCCCCTCCACCACACACACACGCGCACAAAAAAATGAAAAAAAGATTTTCTCAGCCACAGTTTCCTGACAACAAATTAATGGATATCGTAGTTCTTGTGTTAGAAACTAAAGAGTAAGATGCTCATTAAGTGGTCCAAGAAGTTAGCTGTGTTCCTCAACTACCAACTAAAAGCCTCAAATTAAATCATCTTAGGGGAGACACAAAGCTAGCCAGTGAAAGTGTGCAAGTATGTGAAAGTTGAAATGCAACAACACGTGCATAAGTCAGGGAATGAAATACCTCGATGTTTTCACTTTTCCTGAGATCCTCATTGTGTGTAGTTCTATCGAGCTCAGAGGTGCTGTAGTAGCTTGCATTCATTTGCATGGGTGGAGATCCTCCATACGTGGAAGCATAAAGTCCCACTCCATCTTTATTTTCAAATGTCACCCATCTAACATCTGCTCTGCCTGAGCACTCCCCGGGAACAACATATGGCACATGCATTTCACCTACGGATAGCTCATAAATGCTTAAATGAGCAGCAGATTTCCGGTCTGGATAACATTCAAATGGTCCCCTTCCATACCATTTAACCTCGTCTACAGTTGAATCCAATTGAAATTCAACACCGACTCGTGGCAAAGGTGGAAGATCAGGACATGGATTTACATTGCACTCTAGCACAACATCTCCTGAACCATATATCAAAAGCGTCATGCCGACCTTAAAGAGAATATTAGAACTTTCTGCATTTGAGGGAGTTTTATCCACTGGTTTTGCTATGCCACGATAAGTAGCTGATATTTTCACTTCGTGACTGTTCGTACTTTCCACAGAGCAGCTTTCGTTCAAAAAGATTACCTTGTCAAGATTAGCAGCCTTCCACCTAGACAAGTAACTCAGTGGCCCTCCCCCTTTGTCATTATCTGTTGGTGCTCTCCAAAAGCATGGATAGATGCCTTTATTCATTATTGAAACTCCATTAACCTGCAATCATTGAGTGGAACAGAAAATAAAATTAAGAAATAACCCATCTTTATCATATGCGACATCATAACAGTTAAGTTGTCCCACAATTGATGAGGGTATGTGTTATTTCCATATATGATCACGTGCAACCCTCACCTCATGAGCTTCCTTTGGGATTTAGGCTCAGGGTCTATTTTCTTTACAATAACCAAAATTATATAGCTTCATACGATACTGTACCAACGCTCAATTTATTGTAGCATAAAGTATTTACCTTCCATCCCTCTATACCACCAGTTTGTTTGTTAAATTTCAGCTCCCACCAGTCCTTCTGGCCAACCTTTATTATGTCATCAAGAACTTCACAAAGTAAAGTGGCATCGGTGCTTTTAATGATCTAAAACAATAACAGTTCTTAAAATAGTCAGTGATGTCTGAAAAAAGGACTACCAAACTGATAAGAAATGTAAAGTATGAGTGATATACATGAGGGACAACATTCCGTCTGCTAGGCAACAGAACTTGTGTGGACGAAATGAGGTGACCAGAATTAGCCCACCGAGTAGAGTTCAAAAGCTTTGCTGTAATTGTTAAATAAATTTCTGCTGCACTAGATGAAGTCCATGCAGAAAACCATGGGCCAGATTCCCATTTTGTTTCATGGCTTCTCTGGGGTTCTATGACAAGTAGAGGGAGGATCCCAGACCCAAGTTCACACCCATCGCCATGAAGTACCCAGTTAAACTCCAAAGCTTGGGTAGTATCAAAGAAATGCATGTTTGTTATCTGAACAGAAAAGCCTAATTGTCATTTAAGAGATACTGGTGTAAGTGAACAGAAAATTTAAGTGGTATACAAGAGTACCTTAATAATTCCTTCGTTAAATGAGACCTTGATTGGCTGGTAAAGAAACTTAACCTCTGACAGAAGAAGTGTTAAACAGTTAGACACGTTCTAGTTTAGCAAGCACCAGCAGCAGCAGCAACAACAACAACACACCCAGTGTTGCCCCACAAAGTTGGGTCTAGGGAGGGTAGAGTTTACACCGACCTAACCCCTACCTTAGAGGTACAGAGGTTGTTTTGGATAGACCCTTGGCTCAAGGAAAAACAGTCCAAAGAAGTCCAGAAAAAGAAGTAGCGGAAGTACAGAAATAACAGATAGTAACAAAACCACAACAAAACAATACGATAGTGGAGGTACAAGGAATCAACAGATATTAACATAAATCGAAGAACAAGAAACTACAGGAGCAAAACTACGACTACTAATATGAACAAAGAGCAAGACAATCTGCTACCTACTACCCTTCTACCCTAATCCATGACCTCCACACCCTCCTATCTAAGGTCATGTCCTTGGTAAGCTCAAACTACACTATGTCCTATCTAATCACCTCTCCCCAATACTTCAGGTTACATGGTCCAACGTAGATACCATGCTCAAGCATGTATATGCTTTGTGCATACTGTCAATTGTTCCCTCCTTCCCCCTCCCCCATAAATTCCCAGACACAACAGGAGAAACTAGCAAGACTGCCAGCATGTTTGGGACATATTTGGCTATTTGCTAAACTTTCTGGTCACTGAAAGCAATTTCAATCAAATGAAAGATGAGATATGAGTGAAAATTAAAAACTTTACCACCAAAAGTACCCAAACAATTAAAATAAAAAAAGTTGCTTATTCAGCATTGCTTAATGTTCCATGCTTCCACACCCTACACTTTTTGAAAGAAGGTTCATTGACGTGACTTATTGTCTAATAGTCTTGCAAAGCTATTTATACGACAAAGGGGAAAAACAAATTATTGAACAAGATAGCTGTCTACTCACCATGTAATGCAGGATGAGGACTTCGATCAGGAAATATGACACCATTTAGGCAGAAGTTCAAATCATTAGGAGTGTCCCCAAAATCACCTCCATATGCCCAGCGCATTTTCCCACATACTTCCTTTAATAATCCCTATAAAAAGTGCCAAATGATAGTGTTCAATTAAAAAAAGGAAGCACAACTAAAAGAACAGAAAGACATAACATCTCTACACCTACTACATTCCGTGTGGGAGTTGAAGCTTTTTGTAACTGCGTAGGCTTCAGAATATCATGCAACAATTATGCGGTCAAATGGTTTAGCTTGGTTCTCCATGTGACAATGTTAACAATAGCAACAACATGCATTTCACATCAAAAGTTGCACTTGCAGCCACAAATGCTAGATCCAAAATCAGAAAGCTTGTGCCTTCTAAACAGGATTTAAGTATTAAATGAACCAACTCTGATTTTTGTAATATGCACGCAGACTAGAGACAGCCACCAAGTTCTATTTCACCCAAATAGGACAGGCATTAGTCCTAGTATTTGAATTTGAATTTGAATTCAACAATCTATCCTACAAGGGGTTTGCATCTCTAAAATGTCTTAGGTCAATAAACATACATTTGCTTTAACTCCAACAACAGCTTGAAGCCAAAAAACTAGAGTCATGATAATGTTTTCGGAAACCAACTAACTGTGAAATATGTTGAAGGGAAAAAACTGCAAAGCAATTTATTTAGCAACTACATTAACTCCTATTTATTAAAAGATGTACATAATTACAGGACCAATCCTAAATCATGAACAAACCTGATCAGCCCAATCCCATATAAAGCCTCCTTGCAGACCAAAGATACTATCTATTGCTTCCCAATATTTATGGAGATTCCCGTTGCTGTTTCCCATGGCATGTGAATATCTGAGCAGTTTTACACCAAAAATTGCAACGTAAAGTCATTGCATTAAAAATTACGAGCAGTTAAATTGGCCAAGAAAAAGAAGTGGATAATGGAAGATCATACTCGCACAATATCACAGGCCTCTGTTCAGTTGGATCTTTTGCTATTTCAACTATTTGGGACACACGTGCATACATGGGACATACAATATCTGTTGAAGATGTTCTCGATCCACCACCTTCATAGTGCACCAGTCTTGATGCATCTTTTTCTCGTACCCAACCTGAAAAGACTCTCTAACTTGATTACAGAACATGACGAACTAAACAGGAATATAGTTGTTAGTAGTTGCAAAGGCTGTATGGGTGGATCTAAAATCTTGCCTTTTCTGAGCTGGACATCACGAAAGAAGTATGACATATCCTATGTTTTTTTAACCATCTAGAGGATCACCATTATCACATGCAGGATAATAAAGTATATTATGCATTTAGCCTCTGATCCTTTATTTTGCTTTCTTCAATTGAGAATCTCCCTCTAACTTGGCTATCTATAAGTTATTTACAAACACTTTAGTCATTCAGATAGTGTTCTGATCTATAAACTATAATAAAATATACCTAGCAATTATGGATTCAAGCAACATATAAAACAAGCCTTAGCAATGTTAGGGAAGTATAATAAAGGTGGTTCCTTCGGGGCTGGCTTTATGGCTAAAGTACATTGAAGGCAGTCCCTTCGGGGCTGGCTTTGTGGCTAAAGTACGATGAAGGCAGTCCCTTCAGGGCTGGCTTTGTGGCTAAACTACTGTTCCTCTACCAGTAAGAGACCTATAGCTCAAATGGGCAAAACTGAAGAGCGAGTAGCATTTGTGTTTGAAGTTGTGGCCACATGTATTTACCTACAAGGGAGTGTCCTTACATCCCTTGGAAAGCTTAGCACTTCACTTTTTGAAGAACAAAGAGCTGACACAACAGAAAATGGAAAGTAAAAATAATGAAAAAGTATATACCAGAGAGTGCTGCATGATTCGGTCCATAGCTTGCCTCATTCCCTATGGACCATACTATAATACAGGCATGATTTTTGTCCCTTTCAACCATGCCGACCACACGATCCAACATGGAAGCAGCCCAACAAGATTCCTGTGTAGGATGCTTATAATGTGGATAGTCAAAAAAACCATGTGTCTCGATATTGGCCTCATCGACCATGTACATGCCAAACAGATCACACAACTCATACCAGCGCTGATGCTGAGGATAATGGCTGTTCCTGACAGCATTAATATTGTTTTGTTTCATCAAAACCAAATCCTACAAGAAGTAACAGGATATATGATTTGCCTTCAACAGAAAATAAGAAGATTTCACAATGAGAATCTATAAGCATGCCTGCAATTTTACAATGAAGAGAAATTTATCACATGTTTAAACAAAAAGGAAAAAGAAAAAGAATTTAACAAACCTTGACCATGCAGGACTCCAAGTTTGTCTTTCCAAGACGTGGATGGTGCTCATGCCTGTTCACCCCTCTAATTACTACTGGACGCCCATTTACTAGCAGCTGTTTAGGGGCTTTTGATATTCTTCTCATACCAACTTGGCATGATTCACAATCAACCAAGTTCCCTGATGCATCTTTAAGGGTGATAACAAGAGTGTAGAGATTTGGCTGTTAACAGAAGAAAGATAAGGATAAGGAATTTCTTAAAAGTTGCAGTGAGAGCATTAAAGTAAATATCCTCTATTTGAGGTCAGAGAAAACCATCGGTCAACTTCTGCAATTACAGGGAAAATCCCATCCTGCCTAAGCAACACTACAAAGCTGACTTCCCAGTACAATGTTAATCTTTCAAATGTGAATTTGATAAAATTGTGGAGATGGCGATGTAGTATCATGGTGTACATAAAACCCATTTTGCTAAAAGGCCCTAAGAGAGTCAGAGTGAAGTTTCTACACGGGAATCAAAAGTCTTCCATCTTTTCCTAGTTATTACTTAGAAATAAAGTCCTGTAAATCTTAGCTAAAGCTTTGGAATTCAATACATGGCAGGGTCATTCAAAATGTAGAAGTCGAATTTCATGATAAAGCATACAAGATTTCCCAACTTAATAAAGCAGAAAGATTCCTTGCACTCTAAGCTTCCCTGCAAGGGAGTGCAGGAGAAAAGGCAGACTACCAGATTATAATGAATGATTAACATTGTACTAGTACTACTAAAATGTAGTGGAACATAGTATCAGTTCTAAACCAAATCCTAAATCAAATGAGTTTTGAGTGTGGCATCTAATGAGATATGCAATAATTGAGGTTAGACCAAAAAAATAGAAGCAAAAAATATGCCCTTTTAGATATAGCAGAACAAGGAAAACAGCATTATAAAACATTATCATGGTTTAGATTTCCAAAACTTTTGTGACCATATTGATTTGCCTCTCTACCTTTGAGGTTGGGGTAAGGTACGCGCACACTCTACCCTCCCCAGTCCCCACTTTGTGGGACCACACTGGGTATGTTGTTATTGTAAAGCTAAGAAAAATCACTTACTTGCTCTGCAGACCAAAGTTTAGGTGCTTGCACCTTCCCCACAAGCATGTAGCCTTTAAATCCCAGACAAGGATCAGAAGACAGAACTAACTCCAGATGAGCAATGTTAGCAGAAAGCAAATCAATATGGTCAGAGCGGCTAAGCCAATTTCCACCGTCATAGAGTGAAGCTTCAATACTGAAGTCAGCAATATCATTATTATCAAATGAGTTATCAATTTTCACTTCCACCTGCATTGTAGAAAGAATTAAGGTAAAATCAGCAAAATTATGTCATTAACTTTTAAAATCCCTCCTTTCCATAAAAATAACATGCTAAAAATTTTAAGCCGTCCCAATTGACCGATTGCCTAAAGTGACAAAAGTTTCTCCCTGTATGGTTCAAACAAAATGACAACAATAAAGAGGGAAATTATTCTATGGAAATTGGTTGTCTGCTCACAACATGGACGGACATAAGGACATAGCTAGGGATGGCAATGGGGCGGAGCGGATGCTGGGCGGGTTTAAGGTTGTGTGGGGCAGGGAGGGATACGGGGCGGGTTGAAGTAGTTTCTTAAAAAACTAATGTGGGGCGGGGCGGGTTGCGGGTCTATGCGGTTTTATGGGGTTCAAACTTAATTTTAACTTTTTACATGTTATAGGATTATAGAGCATTATCTATTAAGATAGTTTCTTTAAAGTTACTAAAATATTCAAGATAGAAAATGAAAATGGTTCAATCAAAACTCATACAATTTCTTACATGCTTCCCAATTGACCTCTAAAAAATAAAATTTTAAGTCATTATCTATTAAATTAATACAACTTAATGAAAAAATGAATTTCTTTTAATTAATTTTAATTTTAGTATCAAACTTAACTAGAAAAGGAAAATATTAAAAAATTTATGTGGGGCGAGTTCATGCAGGGCGGGTCTATGCGGGGTGGGGCGGAGCGGGTTGAAAATGAAAAAAATTGTTATGCGGGGCAGATTAAAAATTTTGCGGGTTAAGCTCGCCCCGCCCCTTCCTGCCCCGCCCCATTGCCATCCATAGACATAGCAAAGGTTATCTTTATCCTCGGGGATTTCTAGATTTTCAAAAATAGAAAACACAGTAAAACCCAAAGGTTCTATTATCAGGCTTAACATTTATTAGCAAAAGTCTAGAACTCTAGCCACTCTCACTCAACCACCTGCTCTCTGCCTTATCCACATCTAGTAGGGTGACGATGGCTTGTAAATTCCAGCAATTTTTTCCACAATTGGGTGGCAGAGCTGTATACATTTTATATGATACACTGCACAAGTAGGATAACGAAAAAGAAAAGGGAATCTAAGAAAGCCATTCCCACTTTACGATTACCTCTATGTCTGCATAAGAAAAATCTTCAGCTATGTTTGTTCTGAAGAAATAGTCAGCAATAAACGTCTGCATCAGAAAAGTTGGGTAATAAGTCAGCAATGACTTAGCCAAAACAGAGAAATGCCAATAGTAAAAGACAGAGAACAGTAAGAGCAAAATGCCAGTCACAGTGATACAAAGATGAGTTGTTCACAACCAAAACACTGCAAAAAGTCATAACAAATCAGACTTCCCAAGAATCATATAGAGTATAGACTTGCCAAGAATGTAATGAAAAAAGGAACTGCCATATGTTAGACAGAAATAAATATGGCTTATAATACTATGACTGATTCTCAAGAAAAAATACTACAATAAACCTGGAACTTGGAGTGCAATGAAAAAGAATTGCATCATCACAACAGATAGAGATAGAAAAATCTTCCGACTTGATTCAAGGGGGAAAAGTCAATCTTGACGCTTCTGGTAATACACTGTAAGAACTAAGAAATGCAACATGCTATAGCCATTAAGCATCTCATTAATAGAATCCTACTCCCATTGTCCCAAATTCAATATTGATCTTTATCTGGACAGTCACATGATAAAATCCATTTTCTGTAAAGGAAAAGTCTCTACACGTTTATAACTAATAGAAACTATTGGGGAAAACTCTTACCATAGATAATGTAAATTTCCCATAACTGTTGCTTTCTTAAACCAAAAAGTAAGAAGTAGTTATCACATATTCACCTATTTAATTGTACCGCGTTAACACAGGAAATTAATTCATGGAAGGATTGCCATTCTTGCTACAGCCAAAGTCGTACTCACAGCTAAAATCATCAAGTAAAGACTAGAGACAAAAAATAATCTGTTCTAACATCCCGATTCATTGTTTCCAGTGTTGGGCCACGCTCCAGATGTCCAGGGGTTTGGGGGGGGAGGGGGGTGAATTGTTGGAGTCCCATATCGGTGGGATAAGGGGTCCTTGGGTCTCCTTATATGGTCTTGGGCAATCCTCCCCTCCTGAGCTAGCTTTTTGGGGTTGAGTTAGGCCCAAGATCCATTTCTTTATAAAGGCAATGCTGGAAAATTCGTATGAGCAACACCAAACATATAAATATGCAATCTAACGCAGATTTGACCTTCTTTTGGCATGGAAATCAAGGTTTGAAGAGAGGAAATTTATGCACTGGATGAAAGATCAAGATCCAAACGGAGTTTTTCTACATATTCTCTCTTGAATTCTTCCTTTATGCATTCTATGGAGTATTTGGTGACTAGATGTGTTCTTTTGAAAAGGATTATGACTAAATTCCCTATCTAGAGTTTGATGGACCTAATGGTTATTAATTAATATACTTGTTCTTGTTTGATTGATCTTAATCATTGGCTATTTGTTTAACCTTATGCTTTATCAATTTTCATTGAAGAGCTTTCGATTGGAACAATCCTAATTACATGAATTGAACTCGGAAGAGATAATTTGAGTTGATAGTTAAACAACAAGAAATCATGCTAACTACTTACTTTGATCTATCGGTTGAGTTTAAAAATAAACCAACCAGTCCCATATTCACTAGCGGGTAATCAGATATTACCCTTAATAAGCTAGGAAAAGTTTCACGAGGATGATGAAGCAGTGAAAGTAAGAAAAAGAAAGTTTATGATTGTGTCTCGAATTAAAAATCAGGGTAATGGAGTTATATGCGGTATTGGAGGACTTTATGCGCCGGTAGGGGAGGGATCTAATGCGAGGTTCTTGGAGGAGATGTCTACCTTGATGGCAGAGTGGGATATCCCCTAAGTTTTAGGGGAAGATTTTAATACGATAAAACTCCGAGAGGAAAGACTGGCATCTAGTGTGATATCTAGGGTAATGGAGAAGTTTTGAGAGTTTATTGGTCGCCACTTATTTCACCTGCCTTTAACAGGTGCTTAATTACATGGTCTAGATCAAAAGACTCAATATCTGGATTATCAGTGTCCACCGCTTGCAATGAGATGGTTTTGAATGTGATCCAAATTCCACTACTGAGACTAACATCAGATCACTGACCTGTCTACTTTTCTTCAAATTTATTTCATCATTCATCGTTTAGATGACAAACAATCATTTCTACAAAGTTCGACTCTTCATTGTTATTTCTACTGCTAGTAATTATTACTCCTTCCGTTCCAGTGAAGGTGGCAAAATATTTTCTTTTTTAATTTGTTTAAAAAAAAATGGCAACTTTCTATATATGGAGACAATTTAATTTAAACTTTTCTTTTTACCCTTAATGAGAAGTTTTAATAGCCACAAATGTTTATGTAATGTTTGAGACCACAAATTCATGAAGTTTTTTTTTTCTTTCTTAAACCCCATGCTTATTCAAACTTTTCCAAATAAACTGAAGCGGAGGAGTACTTTTTTTTATATTAATAAGAAGTGACATCCTTAAAAAGTTAAGATACTAGATAATATGAACTAAAACAACTGCTTTTTCAGGAACTTTTTTAGGACTTAGGATTAAAGTTTTGATTTATTTTATAAGGATTTTTTTTGGCTTCTCCTTGATGGAAGAGAAAAAGAGAGGGAAAAGGGAAGTTGATTGTTGAGTATTTATTATCTTTTGATGATAAACAAACACGATGTACACTGTGAAGGAATTGTGATAAAAATCAGGTCCTTAATGCTTATGTATTACGAGCTGAATCTGTGTTGAGTTATTGTGTCGAGATTTTTTAGGAAAGTATGGGAAAATATGTGTATATCTCCATTGTTATTCGTGTAATATATTTTGGATATTCACAAAATCTTTCCATCACAACCCTTGATGCTTATTACCTTGCAAGAAATTTCATTCACACTGAATTGAGAGGTACAACAACAGTCCACCTTCAAGTAACTTGTTATTCTTAAAGTACAAAGACTGATCATCTAAGAGAGAAGAACCAGGCAGAAGACTCCGGTCCTTGTATCATTGTTTTTATATGTTGAGTCCAATCCTAGTTCAATTGTATTAGAATTTTGAACTTTAATATAGAAGCTTTGTTAGGTCATTGTTTGTTTGTTGCGAAGAAACATTTTTGTTGTTGTTTTGAGTCAGAGTGACTTGAGGGGAGTATAGCAATTGGGTAACTGTTGATGTTGAGGCTAAGAGTTAAAGTCTTAGATTGCAAGGATTTATGATCTGATTTTCTGGCTTACTTTGTTAGTGGGGTTTGGAGTTCAATCCTACTAGGGTAGATCATGGTTTTTGCACCTTTTGAGCTTGGTGATATTCCAAGTTAAGTCATTCTTACTGTTTCACACTTAACTGTTATAGATTATCAAACCAAATACTCATAACAACTACGTTTTATAGTCGTGTTGGACAAATTTTAGTAGGAGATGAGAATCAGGTACGAACCAATTCACCCCACCCACCCCCCACCCCGAATCATTATGGTGCACTCAAACTAACACTGGTGAACAGAGAAATTGATCATACAGAAGGCAAGTAAGATAAGGACAGGGTAGCTTGAGACAAGGGATGGGAGGTAAATCTTTAGCCAAATGGGGCACAATAGTATTTGTCGTATTTCTATCGTTAATATTGAGGAAAAAAAGAGGACAGACAATAAAGTAACTTGCTAGGAAATTAGGTTTTTTTTTCAGAGCCAGTTTCCAGATTCCAAAGAATAGCTCCAGAGAAAAAGGAAATACAGAACTCATTTGAAAGGAAAAGTTCACACCTTAGGCTTTGCTAGAAGAAGCACATCGCGGTGTATCCCTGATAACCACCAATGATCCTGATCTTCAAGATAGGAACCATCACTCCATCTCATCACTTGAACAGCCAGACAATTTCCTTTTCCTGACCCACGTGGATGGCAAAAATCTGTGATCTCAAATTCGGCAGGGAGTCTGCTATCCTGACTGAACCATTCAATAAAAATTAGATCAATCATCCATTACAAAGATCCATGTAACTGAGACTTTCATCTGTACTTTAGCTTCAAGCATCTCAGTCCAACATGAGAAAACATCGTAACTGGTATATGATGTTTGAAATAAAACAAAAACAAGTAAAAATCACCATAATCTGAGAAATGAAGGAGTTGAGATATATAGAAGTATTGAAAGCATAATGAAGAATCCCAAAAACAATCCATGTAACTGAAATGTGTAGGAGTCCAAATCCGAGAGAGTGAATAATTAACAAGAAAACAAATACGAAACGGAGAACTTTTGTACTTATTTAACAACTTGCAGCAGTTTTTACATAATTGCAGAAGTGCCATTTAACGATATTATGACAAAAATGAGTGACAGCACTAACTGGAAATAAGGAAGTGACAAGATACAATATTTTTATGGCTTTGATCCCTTTCTACAGCTGATTTGGAAAATGGTCTAATCCAATTTTTCATGCTACACAAGCTAGTTAAAGATTCTGATACACAACATCAACTTCCATCCACATGTTGGATTATCCTGTCTTACCCTTGCTAGAGTCCTAGAAAACAATAGAAAATATTCTACTGAACTCATTGTGAGGACTATTTATCATGTATGTTGTTTACAGAAGTAACTCATTGATTTAGGTGTTTAATACACAAGGGACAGCCAGCAATGAAAATAGAGCAAAAATAAACTAGAATTATCTTGAACTGGTTGTAACGAAATACAACTTTACCTAAAAAGGAGTTTACGACACTAGAAACAAGGAAAGTATAGACTACCTGATAGAAGGAAAGTTACATAAATGGCGGTATTTCTTAATTATTGTAAGAAGAATATTATCTTCTATAGAGCTAAACACATTGAATACGTCTAGAACATTCTAACATACATATGTATTTGAGCTGGTAAATTGAAAAATGGAACGTCGAGTATGCTGGAAAAAGTTATTGTTGAAGATTCATCCACAATAGGTAAAATGACATGAATCTATAATACGGTTTAAATTGGCACCTAAAGAGTAACCAAGAAAGTTGCCCCAACATGCCAGAAAATTCAATATTCCGAGAAACAACTTAATACCTGAACTTCACTACCAGATTGGAGCAGTGCCAGAAATTCAATTTTCAACAGAGACACTAAAAATACCCAAACGCTGATGAGTGGAAATTCAATTCAGAAGAGAGACTCATGCCTAAAACTTATACTGTCAAGAAGAAGAGAAGAACGTAGGAGTATGTCTTGCTTGAGAAAGAGCCGAAAAAGTAGTAAAAATAGTTGTCTAAAGAGATGATGTTGCCATTTCTGGAAAAGAGACAAGAAAAGTACAATTATGACAGGATTGTAAGGTCCTTTTCTGGTAGATTGAAATTATTTAGATCCAGGAACACAATAGAAAGGGAAAACTTGTTTTGATTTGGATGTAAACAATACACAAGAGGGGTTTAACTGTAGTTTAGGCTACTAGAAACAAGGAAGTTTAGACTATATGAAACAACAGTTATTATTAAATAGAAAATTACCTAAATATCGAGATTCCTAATAATGAAAAAAATCAAAAGACTGTTACAAACTCTTAACCTAAATATATAGAAGAAATCAAAAACATTTTAACATAAAACTGCACTAATTCTCTTGCTTTCAACAACCAGAATTTAATAAATACAATTTGGGTTTGGAAACAGCTCAACAACTTAGAAGCCTCTTGGCTTACTCTTGAGAATTTTACTGGTTAATATGAAACAGGACATGCTAAGCGATGCACCTCCTCAAATAAAAATTACTTTTTATCATATTAGAACTGATAAGTCAAAACACTTACAGAAATTGATAGATCAGGATTTTTATGGTTCTTTCACATAATTTTTATCTATCTCCTATGATTCATGATCAAGGAAAATATCTGAGTGCAACTTTCCAATTCTTCTGAATGTGGAATTCTAAGAAGGGAAGGAGCTTAAAATAGGAGGACTGCTAAAGAAGAAGACCAATTTTAGGCAAAGTCAAGAGTGGCTACCTTCCAGAGTACTGATGGGACTCAATGAAAGAAAGTGGAACATCGTATTGGAAGTAGGCAAGTGTAAATCCCCGAAAATTTCTAAACTAAGACCCGAACCATTCTTCATATGCGTATAGGATTGTACCAGGTGATTCTTAATTGTGGATAGGTGTTAAGGTCAATTCTTTAGTGTGAGAATAGATTTGGAGATGAATTAAGGTCATAATAATCCTCTAGCATAAAGTTGAATTGAAAGCATCCTTACCGATTGAGCTTCGATATAAGACTTTACTTAGGTAAGCTTCAAACAATCATATCTCCCAGTTCTTACACCATGTTGAATTGTGTGACTTTCATAAGCTAAGAACCATTAGAGAGCGTATATTTTTATTTACTTCATTATGCTTCAACACATCTCATCCTGTTCTCCTCCCTATTTCTTCACCACCTCATACCTCCCTCTTCCTTCTCTCTTCCCCTCTCCCATTATCTCTATTTCATCACCCCCTTCCCCTACGGAATCTCGGTTCAAACTCCTGATACAACCATAGCTTAAAACCATCACTTCCACAATTACCCTAATTGAAGTTCTCTCTCCCCTGGTCACAAACATACACACATACCTTAAAGGCTTAACCCTAGACATATTAGACATGCTACAAATGACATCACCAAAACCTCATCATTAGAGGTGTTGGAACTCCGACAAAGTTAATGACACAACCCACTCCACTTACCTGTCATGGCTTCCATACAGAAACTCCATCATTAAAATTTTTAAGAATTATCTCCCCATTCATCTTGACTTTCATAGAGGACTCTCATGGCTTCCTCTTCATTGGCAAAGTGAAAGAGGAACCTGGAGTTCTCTGACTGTGATACCTTTAGGCACTTCTTAATCTTCCAAGCCTCAATTGCCTAGAAGACCACAAACTTCCAACGAACTGACCCATTTTAATCCAACCAAGCAAGTTCGAAAAAGAACTTTTCTCTTATGTGTGTAAATATGAGGCACAAAAAAAATGGGTTATTTTTTCAATCTTCTAAGACTTCCGTCCAAGTCTAGCACTGGACATGATATAGCATCCTTGTATATATATGGCTTGAGTTTGTGAGATACTAAAGGGAAAAATCATCCTTCCCATCCATTTTCACTAAGTTTTGAGTCTACCTGTTTTACAGTGGGCAGATACGGGGGATGCCCAGATGGGTCAACTCACAAACAGTAAGTGCTTTCATTGGAGAGTCGTTAGAATCCAATGCACATGCTCACACATGTAGTACACTCATCGAGATTCTCTTCTCGACATGTGATGGGAGTGTAGGGTCACCAATAGGGTTGTGGTTGGTTGGGCTTAAGTTGCAGTGTTGCACCAATGCTCCGAGGTGGTTGTGATGTCGAAACTCTGATGTTTGGAGAGTTCGTTTGAGTTCAGATTCTCTCTCCTTCAGGTCTATGTTTTTAGTTCACTACATTCACCACAAAAGTACAACAATAAGCACAGAAGACCCAAAAAATTTGAAGGATAAATACTCGACATATTAAGACAAACTTTAGATTTATTATCTTCAAAACATGTCATTTTAATCCTTTCATAAGTCCCTCCATAGGAAAGGGCTACAAAGATTAACTTATGAGGTCATATTATTTGAGAAACAACTATTATCACCTCTTAATCCCAAACAAGTTGGGTCGGCTACATGAATCCTCCTTGACCATGCTTCTCCCTTAAAGTCAACTCATGTCATTACCATCCCACAAAAAAATAAGTTTGGAAGAAATAACCATTGTCTCGAAAACAAGGACCTTGCTAGAATTGGTGCAACCTCGAGCTCGGGAACGTGTAGTTTTGGTTCTCTCACAAGATTCCTCCATAAGGAAGGAAAAGGATAAAGTTTAGGGATGGCAATGGGGCGGGTGCGGGGTGGGTTGAGCTTAACCCGCAAAAAATTTAATCTGCCCGGCATAACAATTTTTATCATTTTCAACCCGCCCCCCCCCCCCCCCCCCCCCCCCAACACACCCCCCC
>JAJONR010011731.1:0-16869 GCA_029582245.1 Solanum etuberosum | reverse complement strand
AACTCTTGGGAGTAGCTGTTTCTTTTATAGATCTGTTGACAGGGGCCTTGCCGGCCGAGGGCTTAATTTTAAGCCGAGATATACTTGTTTGTTTTCTTGATTGCGTGTGGCTGCCATGTGCTAGTAGCAAATGGTTCAACAGGGTCAGCTCGGGCGTGAGTTTTGGCATTAAGATCCAGTTGCGCCCCTTGAGTTTGGGGTGTGACATGTTCCATCTCCTTATCCCATAGAGTCACTCATGTTGATCTATTAGAGCTTAATATGCTAGATTTTGACGTTATCCTTGGTATGAATTGGTTGCATTCATGTTATGCTTCTATTGATTGTAAAAACCAAGTAGTCAAATTCCAGTTTCCAAATGAACCCATTCTAGAGTGGGAAGGGGGAAATTATATGCCTAAGGATCAGTTTGCTTCTTGTCTTAAAGCTAGAAAGATTATTTCTAAGGTTTGTATATACCATCTTGTTCAAATTAGGGATATGGATTTCAAAGCCCCTACTCTTGAGTCGGTCTCCATTCTTAATGAGTTTCTAGAAGTGTTTCCCGATGATATACTAGGTGTTCCTCCCGAAAGGGAAATATACTTTGATATTGACCTTTTTTCCAAATACGCAACGTATCTCTATTCCTCCTGATCGTATAGATCCGGCAGAACTTAAGGAATTAAATGAGAAATTGAAATATTTATTGGATAATGGTTTCATCCGACGGATATCGCTCCATGGGGTTCTCTAGTTTTGTTTGTTCGAAAGAAAGATGGTTCACACCGCATGTGTATTAACTATCGAAAATTGAACAAAGTTACCTTAAGAAAAAATATCCTCTTCCAAGGATAGATGAGTTGCTTGATGATCTTCAAGGTGCAAGTTACTTCTCAAAGATTGACCTCCGATCGGGTTATCACCAATTGAGGGTGAAAGAAGATGATAATCCGAAGACAACTTTTTGAACTCGGTATGGTCATTCTGAGTTTTTGGTAATTTCATTTGGTTTGACTAATACTCCGGCCGCATTTATGGATTTGATGAATAGGGTATTTAGACAATACCTTGATATGTTTGTGATCATGTTCATTGATGATATATTGATCTATTCTAGAAGCGAAGGCGAGCATACCAATCATTTAAGGATTGTGTTAAAAGTCCTCAAGGACCAACAACCCTTTGCAAAGTTTAGTAAATGCGAGTTTTGGTTAAGATTTGTGTCTTTTATTGGTCATATTATTTCTGGTATGGGTATTGAGGTAGATCCTAAAAAGACAGGTGCGGTTAAGAGTTTACCTAGACCTCTATCCCCTTTGGATATTAGAAGTTTCTTGGGTTTAGATAGTTACCATAAAAGGTTTGTTGAAGGGTTTTCTTCGATTGTCTCTCCATTGACAGCATTGACCCAAAAGAAGGTTAATTTCATATGGTCGGAAGCATGCAAAAAGAGTTTCCAAGAATTAAAGGATAGACATATTTAAGCTTCGGTGTTGACTTTATCGGAAGAAATCGATGGATTTGTTGTTCACTGTGATGCCTCGAGAATTGGGTTAGGATGTGTCCTTATGCAAAATGGGAAAGTTACTGCATCTTCCTCAAGGCAACTTAAGATTAATGAGAAGAATTATCCTACCCATGATCTTGAACTAGCGGCGGTTGTGTATTCTCTAAAGATTTGGAGGCATTAGTTATACGGTGTTCATGTAGATGTTTTTACCGACCACAAGAGTTTGCAATATGTGTTTAAACAGAAAGATCTAAATCTTCACCAAAGGAGTTGTCTTGAGTTATTTAAGGATTATGACATGAGTGTTCTCTATCACCCCGTCAAGGAAAATGTGCTGGTGGATGCTCTTAGTCGGTTATCAATGAGTAGTGTTGCTTATAGTGAAGATGATAAAAAGAAGTTGGTTCAAGATGTTCATCGAAGGGCCCGATTGGGTGTTCGATTGGTTGACTCTACCAAAAGTGGTGTTATGGTTCACAATGGTTTAGAATCGTCTTTTGTGGCAGATGTGAAAGCCAAGCAAGGTCTTGATCCGACTTTGGTTGAATTGAAGGAAGCGGTACTTAAAAATTTCGTAGAGGCTTTCTCTCAAGGGGAGGATGGCGTGCTTTGATATCAAGGTCGTTTGTGTTTTTCCAATGTTGATGACTTAATAGGGACAATCTTATTAGAAGCCCATAGTTCTCAATATTCCATTCACCCGAGAGCCACCAAGATGTACTGTGACTTTCGGGAGGTCTATTGGTGGAATGGGATGAAGAAAGATATTGTGGAATTTGTGGCCAAGCGTCTTAATTTCCAACAAGTGAAAGTTGAGCATCAAAAGCTGGGAGGTTTGTCTCAAGACATTAGCTTTCCTACTTGGAAGTGGGAAGATTTGAATATGGACTTCATTGTTAGTTTACCACGCACCCGGCAACAACATGACTCTATTTGGGTTATTGTAGATCGTATGACGAAATTGGCTCATTTCATTCCCGTCAAGGTTTCTTATTTGGCAGAAGACTATGCCAAGTTGTACTTGAGAGAAATGGTTAGGTTGCATGGAGTGCCCTTATCCATTATCTCCGATTGATGTACCCAATTCACTTCTCTATTTTGGAAATCTTTCCAAAAGGGTCTTGGTACTCGTGTGAAGCTTATTACGACCTTTAATCCACAAACCGATGGACAAGCGGAGCGTACAATCCAAACTTTGGAAGATATGTTGAGAGCATGTGTAATTGACTTCAAGGGTAATTGGATTGATCACTTTCCTTTGGTTGAGTTTGCATACAACAATAGCTGTCATTCAAGTTTTAGTACGGCTCCATTTGAGGCTCTATATTGTAGGAGATGTAGATCTCCTATAGGTTGGTTCGAAGTGGGTGAAGTTTCCTTGATACGTCCTGAATTTGTACATGAGGCTATGGAGAAAGTTTGACTTATTAGAGAAAGGTTAAAAACGGCTCAAAGTCGACAAAAGTCCTATGTTGATGTTAGAAGAGGAGATCTTGAGTTTGATTTAAATGATTGGGTCTACTTGAAAATTTCACCCATGAAGGGTGTAATGAGATTTGGAAAGAAAGGGAAGCTTAGTCCCCACTCTGTGGGCCCATATCAGATTTTGAGGTGAATTGGTAAAGTAGCTTATGAACTTGACTTTCCTAATGATTTGGCATCGGTGCATCCAGTTTTCCATGTGTCTTTATTGAAGAAATGTGTTGGAGATACGACATTTATGGTTCCCTTAGAAGGTTTGGGAGTTAAGGAGAATCTTTCGTCAGAGGAAGTTCCGGTTGAGATTTTGGACCGGTACGTAAAGAAGTTGAGAAACAAGAAAGTTGCTTCTGTAAAGGTTCTATGGAGGAATCAGCTAGTTGAGGGTGCTACTTGGGAGGCCGGGGCCGATATGATGTCTTGCTATCCTAATCTTTTTCCTTATGTCCCTACTCTAGCTTTAGGTATTTAGTCCTCAAGGTTTATTCTTTTGGTGTCATGTGTCTTAGATATTCCCATGATTTCCTCATTATGCCTGATTCATGAAAAGCTTAAATTTTGAGAAAAAGATTAGCATGATTGATTTCTACATGTTTATGTGCATTTGAGTATGAGTTGCGTATAGACTTTGTGATATGATGTTTAGAACATGCTTCTGGAGTTGATGTTTCCTCCTCTAATATGTGCATTTATGTGATTGCATTCATGTTGGGATGTTAGGTTAAGTTCCTACTCTCCTTATGATTTCTTGAGTCTCATTCGAGGATGAATTTTCCCAAGGGGAAAGATAATGTAACACCTCGGATTTAGAAAAGATTGAAAATTACAGGTTTGCAGGATCTAGTGCCAAAACCAACGGAGCCACCAACGGCCCGTGGTTTGACACAAGGTCTGTAGGTCAGCCTGTGGTTAGCTAGTCTAGATTTTCCTAAATTTGTAAAAGTTCCAGTACTTTCATAAGGTTCACCAGGACGGCCCGTTGTCCTGTAGGTCTCTTTAGTGAGTCCCGAACTTAGAGAAATTTTAGAGTCAAAAGTTGGGACCCACGGATAAGGTGTACGATCTGTAGGTGGACCCACGGACCATACATGGGTCCGTCGTTTGGGGTTCAAAAATCCAGTGGTCTCTGATCTCACCCATAACCAACCATGATGGTCCGTGGTCTGACTAAAGGACCGTAGGTCTGGTCGTTGGTGAGGTCGGCAATTAATTTAATAAGGAGTTTTTGGGTCTTTTTCTAATTATTCTAACCCAATATTATATCGTTTTAACCTCTATTAGAAACACTATATAAACATTTTTACCCCAAAAATCTCCTAATTCAATTCATTCTCTTAAATTCCTAAAAGAAGATCAAGTTCATCCTCCCAAATATTTCTCTCTCTAGAATTTGAAGAAGAAAAAGGGTAGGGTTTCAAGTCAAGACTCCAATTTCACTATTGATTTCAAGATTTTGGCATTAAGGTATGATAGTATTCCCCTATGGAGTCATTTCCTCCATAGGGTTCCTAAATTATCCAATATTCACAAGGTAGAATCTCCAATGAAAGTTAGGATTTTTACTCAATCTCATGGGTTCTTTTCAATTGTGATATTATTGATTGATTTATGTCTTTCTATGCATGAATTGAAGAAATTGCATGTTTCTAAGTTGAATCCCCATGAACGCATGTGAAATCTATGTTTTCTAGAATTTATCATATGATGAACCTTTTGAATCATGAAAGATGAGTTTTATGAAGATAAGCATGTTCTTATAAATCTGATGAAAATGATTCAAGATTTGCTTTGAGAGTGAAGCATCAATGTTGTTGTTGTTGTTTTTGTTATTGTGAAAGTATTTCTCACATAGAAGATTCTTAGGGTTGAATGGTTTTCTCAACTAAACTTTGAATCAAGATTAAGGAGTTATTCTAATGAAACCTAACTTGGATTGGTTGCCTAATTGTGCCTTTCCATGGATGATAATATGACTTTAGCTTGGATTGGCTACTTGATGGGCCCTTCCATGGATAATAAGACAAGTTAAGATTAAAGACTATTTCGTGGGATTTACGCTTAGCACCGAGAGGATATTGATATGGAAGCTCTCCCGTAGCTTGAGGCCGGGTTCTAGTAGCAATCTCCTTATCCCATAATTTATGTGCCACCATAGACTGATTGTCTTAGATAGACATTAGCTAGTAGATCCACATACACTAGAAGTTCATGGTCTTACCTTGGAAAGTAGGACACCCATTTTCGATGTGGGGTAGACACCAGATTCCATGTTAATAGCTCACATGGTCCTAATGTCGGTTAAAGATAACTCTCCCACAATAATGAACTAAGGTTACTTCTAGAAGTATCTCACGAATGTTTAAAGATGTTATCTTGCATTGACCATGGTTTATAATTTATGTTTTCTAACCCCTTTTATCTCATGATTTAGCTTGGTCATTGCATGCCATGAAAAGGTCCTTCTAACATGATTTCATACTTTTATGCATTGCTATCATACTTGGTACATTCTATGTACTAACACATACTCTTTCCAACATTCTTTCATTAATGTAGGGTCCGACGATCCTAATTCGCATCTCTGTGGATAGGGATCACTTTAGTAGATTGAAGATTGGCGAGTCCTCATCTTCCAATGACCGAACCTTTATTTCATATTGCCTTTACTTTCAGTATTGTATGTTATGTACGGGTTACGTCCCGATCACTCTTGATGTACTAGATGGCTTTGAGACTATGTTAGACTTCCGCTACATTTTATAAATTCTTATATATTGAAATTGTCTTTTAGACTCTTAAACTCTATTATCTTGTATGATGTATGCTAAGTGGTTTGTATAGGGCCTCTTGGGGTCTTATACGTCATGTTACGCCTAGGGTATACTTTGGGTGATGACAATTTAAGAAAGTAAAGAAAAAACTTTTGAATTTTGTGTTCTTTAATTAGAGATACATAAAATGTACAAATATTCCAGTGGTTTAGCTTAGGCAAGTTCTAGAGGAATTGTGGGGCGCTGATTGTTCTACAAAATTTAAACCAGTGTTTAAGGCAGTTCTTTCCTTTGTTATATGGAGCATATGGAAAAAAAGAAACTTGATCAAGCATGGGGGAAAATGAGTAAGCATTCATTGATTTTGGAGATTCAAAGAAACCTAGATTTGTATGTCAAGTTTAGAGATCCTTGGTTGAAGAGTTACATAAGACTTGGCTTCTAATTATCAAGTTCGTAGAGGGATATTCACCTCTAATCAGCTACAAGGTTTTTAGATGGATTCATCCTCCCAATGAAAGTTATAAATGCAACACTAATGGTTTAGGATAAGTTCTTTTGCTTTATGTGTGAGAAATGGAGAAGGTGATTTGCTATATGCTGAAACTAGGGTATTAGAAGAGGCTTCTATTATTGAGACTCAAATTAAAGCTATCAGAGTGGGACTAGAATAGGATTAGACTTTTGTTTATACAATAATTTAGTTCCATTAATCATTTAGACAAATTCTCTAATAGCTCAAAAGGTCTTAAATGGAATTTGGGAGGTTCCATGGTTGATTTCTTGGGATGTTAGGTACATAAAAAGTCGGATGCATAATAAGGAGGTGGAGATATTGCATACATTCACATAAGGAAACTCCCTAGCAGACCTTTTTTACTAATCATGTTATTAATTTTGCAGGTGTAAATAGACATCAATTTCATAACTTGCAGGAGATTCCTCAAAAAGCTAAAGCAATCGTTCAATTAGAAAAAAATAAAGATTCTGAATTTGCGAATAACAAAAGTTCATAACAAGAAATACAAACTACAATAGGGAGACATGTAATTAACTGACGACAACAAGGAATTTGATTTACAATTTCAGTTAATCTGCAAGTAATAGAAAATTTAAGCATTTAGTTGACTTTGGGACAAAGCCTGAAATTTGTTGTCTTAAGCAGTGGTATCTACTCCAACGGGGTTCAACCTGCTGGGACAATGAAATAGAGGGTGCAAACCAAAGAAACCTAAGCACTAATTGAAGGAGTTACAGTACTTATTGGAGACGAACTCGATTTAGCTTGGATGATTTTTGGGCAAAGCCCTAGGATTGAAATCTAAGGCCATTTCAAAGGGCTATAGGTGTTGAAGTGATTTTCTCTACAACAACTTAGATCCACATCACTCATGTTGAAGAAGTCTTCATTGGTTTGAATCATAGCATCAATGAGATTGTTTTTACGTCGAAATAATTTCACACCAAATTTGAGTGTTATGTTGATTCTAGTTTTTGGCTAAAGAGTTGTGAGGTGCGATGGAGGTTTGCTCACCGAAGAAAACGCTTCTGTCTGGAGGTGTTGGTCGGAGCTGATGAAATAAAGCCTCTTTCCGTTTTAAGCTTTCCTTGATCGTTTTGTCATTGTTTTTTTTGTCTCTTTAATACTAGGCCACTTTTGGGTGTGGTCTTAAACAATCTAATATAAAAAAGTTGAAACAAAAAAGCTATCACAAAAAAAGGGACTAAGATATTTTTTTAATAGTAAAAGAAAATCAAAGACAAATAAATTGAAATCGAGTGTGTAATTATATATATATATATAGACATCAACTCAAATTAATGAATACAATAAATTCATAACAAAAATATCACGTTCTATGCCTATTTTTAAAAGTATCTATTTCACTTAACTTACATATTTTGAGAATAAGCACATGATTTGTGTATAAATATTTTTAATATGCTATTAATAGATTTAAATATTGAATAATTGTCCTCAAAATATAATGTTGTATTAATTAATGGAGTATAGTCCCGCCTACTATGTAAATATATTTGGTAATTTAGCTGTAAATAGGTAAAATTAAACTCAATCTTTCTTATTCGTCCAATTCGTTTAAATTTTGACGGGTTATTGATCCGTCCATTCATGAGTTCAACCATTAAAAGTTGGGTTGATATGTAACCCAAAATTGTCCGTGAGAAATCTTGTTAAAATATTTTTATTTTTTTTAATTTGACATATTATGTATAGATATAATAAAAAGAATAATTTTGTAAGGTACTAATATATTTTAAAATACCAAATAAAATAATTAGGATGAATAAAAAAATTAATTGAGTTGGATTTTGACAGGTTACTTAATGCATTTGACCCAAATAAATTTGAATTAAATTGAAATTTTTAGGGCAATTATTATTCTTAGCCATTATGAGTCATCCAAATTTAACTCAACTACTCTATTGCTGCCGCTAGCTATAAATATAGATTTGTTGTTTTAAAAAATGAAAAAGAGAAAGCAATGTCTGCAACAGGGAGTTGCAGTTGGCCGGAATCGGAGTCCCACCGGAATCTCGTCAAGGAGGTAATTGAGTCGATACTTTAACAGCGCTAATATGTAAGTTTTCATGTACAAATCGAGAGTTGGGTGGAATTCCTAATGGTTATATTTATGGCAACATAGGTGAGAAGTCACGAGGTTGCGATAGCCGAGCTCAGTAACCTTCCTGATTCTAGAGTATGTTGTTCTTATTTTCTGGAATTCCGCACTTACTAGTGATTCATGGATTTTCTTTTAGTTCTGTTTGATTTTGTAGTTCAATAAAACTACATAGGGTTTTACCCTGGGATATTATTGAAGAGTCTTGGGCTATTTCAAAGTAGGCTAAGGCTGGCTGCTCATTAAGTCCAAGCTTGAAACTACCTTTTAAGCTGATAACATTTTAAGACTAAAAATCCATCTCTTTAGGGAATGGGTGAGGTGGCCTCTAAGATGTAGAAGAAATTAATAGTGGGGAAAGATGTCAACTCCCTTTTGGGAAATTAATAGTGGGGAAAGATGTCAACTCCCTTTTGGGAATCAATACAATCCAAGGCAAAGGAAAGTATGAGCTTGGAGAAATCCTTGCTACATTCCAGGTTAGGGAGGGAGGCCATATCAACAGGGAAGTGGAGTTGGTTCCTAGATGTATCTCATAGGTTAGGAGAAAGTCAGAGGTAGAGTAATTTGCCAACGACTTAGTCGATTACTTGTCACAGAAGAAATCAGTTGGGGGAAAGAATCGCGAATCACTACTCACTAGGCTAAAAGAAGGAGATAATTATACACAATTCTTTTATAAGATTGCAAATTGCTCGCTCAGTCCCATATAAAGGATTTAGAACAATTTAAGATTTAGAATTTAGATAAACTAGTAAATCCTAAGTTAAGATATAATACACATACAGAGTAAAACATTGAACCTGAAATCATTTGAAATCTCGATTACATTGATAGGTTTGACATTGATTGGCGATGCTGTAAGATGAGAAGGATATAAGAAAAGGAATGGTCCAGTACTATGCCGTCAAGAGGCTGTAAACAAGAACATAGGTGAAATGTCACTTGTAGACGGATTTCTTAAGTCAATCTGGATGATAGGGAGACATTTGAAAAACCGTTTAGATTGGACGAAGAGGTGGATGCAATAAAGAGTTCTGTTGGGAGATAAGGCACCGGGATCAAATACTTTTACAATGGCACTTTTCCACCATTGTTGGGAAGCATTGAGTATACTTTCTACTCATTTATACTAACCAAAAGAAGACCGGAACACAGGACAGAGAGGGTATAAAACCTATTTTTTAATAGGAAACATGTACCACGGTTATAGCCAAGGTACTATCAGTGAGATTGAAGTTTGTTGTTGGCTAGTCAATGTACACATTTAAAAATATTTGATTAAAGTCAATTATTGGATAGTTAACATCCACATGTTAGAATGTTTGATTTAAGTTTGTTGTCGGCTAGTTAGTTTCCACATTTCAGAATATTTTTGTAGAAAAACTGGAAGATCCTCGTTGATTATTGATATCTAATGAGTAGTGAGTGAGTGTAGAACCAAACTTGGTATGTGTTATGGTCCCCTGTTATGGATCTAGTTATGGGACGCTGCAAGATAAAATCTGAAGTTTTCTTTTTTCTACCTATGGTGCTGGTTCGTTAAGAGAGAACCTGCAATCTCTTGAGTTTGAAGTAGTCAAAAACTTGACTAATTTTCTGCTTATCATTTCACTGAATGCAAATAACACTAAATACAACACTAGTGGATAACCACCCATCTAAAAACAAGGAAGTAACTTCTTACTACAACTGAAATGAGAAAGTGGAGGAATAACCTCCTTACTGCAACAACTGCTACATAGAAATAGGAAAAATAAATAACTAAAAAGCTGTAATAATCTACTGCAAACACTGCAATACCGAAATAAAAAATAAATAACTTATAAGCTGAAGTAATCTACTTTCTAGTTTCCTTAAATCTTCCATCTGTAAACCATTAGTAGACTAAAAGGGTGCTAACATTACTCCCCTCTTCTAATCGCGCTTGCCCTCAAGCGCTAAGTGCGGAAAGTATTAGTATTTCCCCCTTTTCCAACAAATTATTCCTCATCGTATATAGAGTCAATCCAAAATAACTTCTTGCACTGATGACCTCGAGTGAATGGTTTATCACAGTTGAAACAAAGTCCCTTAAGTCGTCTTTCTTCCATTTCAGATCTGGTCAGTTTCTTCACAAAATCTGACATGTTGTTGAGGTGAAAATCTGTTCGTCTTTGATTTGCAAGCATCTAACAATTGCAAACAAATGAGTTGTTCCTTGCGTTCATAAAGTCGGGATAAACTCATCGCCGTAGCCAAATCTGGATGATTATGCAACTCAACCTCAATTGCTACATAATCAGTAAGACCGCTGATATAAAGTTCAATTTTTTGTGACTGCGTAAGTGTACTAGCCCGCGAATTTAACTGCTCAAATGTTTCTTGGTAATCTGCCACAGACCCGATCTGGCGTAGCTTAGCCAATTCTCCCAATTTCTGACTTTTGATTGGTGGCCCAAAACGAAGGTTACAATGACGTTTGAAGTGACCCAAGACAGTTGAGGCAGATCCGTCTCTAATTGAAGAAACCAAAGTTGTGCATTGCCCTCCAAATGAAATGAAGCAAGTCCAACCTTTTCTTCTTCCAGAGTTTGTTGGTGTCGAAAGAAGTGTTCACACCTGTTCAACCATCCCAAAGGGTCCTCTTGGCCATTAAATCGTGGGAAATCCAGTTTTATATGTCGAGGAATGATGAAACTTCCACCTGTTTCTGATCCTGACCCTCCTGCCACTCTGTTTTTACCCTTCCAACTGCGATTCTGACTGATATGTTCAGTGGAAGCAGGATCGACCTTAGACTTTACTAAATCCCGTGTGAGTGCATCCAAGCGAGCATTTGTTGCTTCATGTCTGGCTAAATTGGCTGCACGTTCTTCTTGGAACAAATTCACTAATTGTGCTAGTTGATGTTGAATTTGGTCTCCCATTACACCCGTTTCTGATACAAAGTTGTTATGGTCCCTTGTTATGGATCTAGTTATGGGACGCTGCAAGATAAAATCTGAAGTTTTCTTTTTTCTACCTATGGTGCTGGTTCGTTAAGAGAGAACCTACAATCTCTTGAGTTTGACGTACTCAAAAACTTGACTAATTTTCTGCTTATCATTTCACTGAATGCAAATAACACTAAATACAACACTAGTGGATAACCACCCATCTAAAAACAAGGAAGTAACTTCCTACTACAACTGAAATGAGAATGTGGAGGAATAACATCCTTACTGCAACAACTGCTACATAGAAATAGGAAAAATAAATAACTAAAAAGCTGTAATAATCTACTGCAAACAGTGCTATACAGAAATAAAAAATAAATAACTTATAAGCTGAAGTAATCTACTTTCTAATTTCCTGAAATCTTCCATCTGTAAACCATTGGTAGACTAAAAGGGTGCTAACAGTATGTAAGCTCAATGGTAGTAAGGACTTACAAATATGAAGATTAAGATTGCTTGATGCTCTTACTTGACAATTTGGATTTGGGGGATGAAGGTTCTCAGTAATTTATGGAATCCATAGTCCCTTTTTTGGTAGTACTAGCGGTATAAGGTAGGTCTCTGTTATTCTTGTTGTCATTCACTTTGGTGTGGAATCTTAGATCGATAAATGGAAGATATTGGAGCTAGTGGATTTACAGGGGTTTTAGAGTGTGACATTGGACCGAGTCCTTGATATTGCAATTCACAAGTGTTTACCATCTGAAATATTTGGATTGTGGTTATAAATGAGAAATCTTCAGAAATTAGTCTAAGAATAGCCATTCAAGACCTGAATGAGAAGAGATGCGTGAATTAATGCAAAAGATCTATGGTTCCACAAGAATGAGAGATGGAGAGCATATAACCTATGTTGCGTGGACTCTTCATTTTTGCAGGCGAACCCGTCTCGACGCGACAATGGTGCGGGTGCATGTCGGATTCGGTCAATCCGATCCGGACACTTTGACCAGAGCCGAGAAAAGATTTGGGGAAAAAGAGATCAGTTTCCGGCGACGTCTTCAGAGAGGAGACGGATCTACTTTTTATGATAAAGCTTGAAAAAGTAAAGAGGACGAAGCTTGAGAAAGTACATAAAACTTGAAAAAGTACAGAGAAGAAAGAGGAGTTTTTTCTTGAAAAAGTACAGGAAGTACAGAGCTTTTTTATCTTTCGAAAAAGTAGAGTCTTTTCAGTTTTTCTTGAAAAAGAAAACTAGAGACGAAGGGTTTTCTCTCGATAAGTGTGTCCTTTTTTATTTATAAAATAAATTATACTTTTAATGTTTATTATATTCTCTCTTTTCTTTAACAATTATACTCCTTTTATTTTGTATGCAATTATACCAAAATATGCAATTAATTATTATATATATTTCATAAATATTTTTAGTGATATTTTATTATATATATATATATATATATATCCACTTATTTGATTATACTAGATATATTATTATTGTTATTATTGATATAATTTATTTTTAGAGGTACGCTAAAAATAATAAGCAATTATACCATGTATATATAATATTACACCTTATATTATATATACCAGGTATACCAATTAGCCGTATCCCCGCACCTGTATCTATACTCGGATTCGCACCCCCGAATCTTACAATTTAGATTTTGCGGAATCCGACTCTCGGATACCGCACCCGAGTCCGAGCAACTTAGCATATAACAGACCAGTTATTAGTACTCTCTCTATGGGTGTAAATCCAATCACATTAAGAATGTAAAATGAACTGTTATGAATTAGCGTTGCATGTCCAAAGCGGTTGAAAAGATCTAATGACTTGTTATAATGCTGTAGATTGGCAGTACTGTTTTCTCTACTTGACATTCATATTAGGGCACAAGCAACTATAGCAAGTTTGAGGGAATGAAAGCAGCATTGGAAGTGCCTGCTATGTGTTTTTGGATGAATTAGAATGATATTAACAGGGGGATAAATCAAGGTCATGAAAAGAGCTTCAGAGTTGAGAGATATAAAAAGATTGCTTTTGTCTAATTTGTATTGTTGGTGTAAAGGTGAAGGGGCTTCTAATTCAAATTCAGATTTCAGTTCCTTTTTTGAAGTGGAAATTCAGATTTCAGTTATTGTTAATCACAGTAATTTTAAAGTTGCTATGCACCTGTAATGTCAAGTTTTTTTCAATTGCATGTGCATTCTTGAAGTAGTGATCTATACTTCAATGTTTAGCTAATTTTTGAGAGTGCTGAAGTGGCTGAAGCATTGGGGAGTAAAGAGAAAGGTATATAGTGAGAAAAGAAAAGAAATCAAGGAGAACTATAGCTTTGATAAAGTTGTCAATATATCTCAAATGCAGCATCTGCCTATCTCCATCAAGTGAGATTGATTAGGGAATTCTTTAATGCAGATGTAGAAATGTCATAATGAGAATTTGACGAAAATAAGTTCCTTGTCCCTTCCTTTTTATCAAAAAAAGAAAAGAAAAAGTTCATTTCCCTTTGCTCATCTTTGGTTTCTTCTTTTACGATCTGTCAACTACTCTTCCATTGGAAAGATCCATCGGTGCTAGTTTCAAAACTTGCATGATCCTCACAAAATTGAGTCGATCATTTCATTTTTTGGGGCTAGTCTTAATTCCTATGGAAGACATAAAGAAGGTGCAGAATAGTGATAGCTCCTATTACAAATGAAAGGAGTTGAGAAAATTTAGCAAAGCTTCTACGTCACATAAACTCAAGCATGGTTCACCAACAACAAAAACATACCCAGTGAAATCCCACAAGTGAGGTCTATGGAGGGTAGAATGTACACAAACCTTACCCAAAGCAAGACAACACGACACAATTTCTATCTGATTCTATGTCTTGGTCCACTTTTCCTCTAAGTTGCATGGAATCTACACTTTCGGTGCCGCACCCGTGTTGACATGACATGGGTGTGGGATCTGTACCGGATATGGTCAATCTATTTTGCGGTAATTTGACCAAAATGGACCGTTATATTCGATACAATAACAATGATCTCTAAATTAAGGCAAAAGCTAGGGTAAATCATAATTTGGGCATATATTTTTTTCATCGTTAAAAGATATTTATATTATAAAGCTTGCAACCAGAAGGTAGTTTAATGATATTTAAAGATTAACATCATTGTCTGGATGGTACTTTTCAACAGATGAGCAAATTGTGTTCAACTGGTGATTGATGAAATATCTAATCCTCTTTTCCCTGTCTGGTATGGTCTTACATTCCGCTGTCCCTACTCATTAAATCAACTTAGATAATTGAATGATGGCTTAGAACATGTGTAGGGTGCTTAGCAGTTTTATTCAATCACTTTCCAGTTCCCTCTTGGGATTCTCCAAAAAGATAAAGGAGGCAACGTGGGATGGAGTCGGTAGGATTTTTGTCAAGCCTTTATCCTATGAAATGGAGGTCTTTACATGGTGGCATGAACAACTAAAGTAGTTTTGAGTTTTTTAATACCTTGATTCTTTCAATTATCACAAGTTGAAGCACTTTGATCTATTTTGTTGAACTGATGACTTCCTTGATCTATTTTGTTGTATTATCCTCTTAAATTTGAAGCACTTTGTGCATGTATAATAAATAAGGTATAAATGTGGATATATGATATACCTTTGTAGTAATATCATACAAGTTCTAATTAATTTACGAAGGTGTACTTTGTTACTTCATCACCAGGCTGTCTACCAGAGAAATGGCAATCTATTCTTCCGTACAACTGTTCAGAAAGCAACAACATCAGAACAAAGTAAAATATTCTATCTGTGCATGGATTCGAACAGTTTTTGTACTGATCACTTTTTCCGTATGTTGTTTTCATCTTCACTGTCTTTTTCTTTTGGACAGAACAAGTGGACATGGTCAAATCTAATCTACAAAAATTAAGCTCCTAATGAGTTAACAAGATCCTTTCAGTTTGAGAGGTTGGGAAGAGGTAAAACTAATTCTTTGCTTGTGGAGAGCGTGAATCTGACTTACTTTTTAGGTTATAAGCAATTTTGGAGATTATATACCTGTTGAAGTTGGTATTTCCATAGTGTTTTTGACTTTAAAATCTTGGTATTACCATATTGTTACAGTTATATTTGATTATTTTTCATCAGATTTGCAAGTTTGTCTCCATTAGAACCGAACTGGCCGCTGCTCATTGTATGTATGCAAGTGAGATTCGGAGAGAAGAGTTATTGAAATGAAGAGCACTTTAACAGAGGGGGTTAACTATTTTGACTGAAGAGTCATTATTTAATCGGAAGCAAATTTAATGTTATTGACATATTTATTATTTATATGGTGATTTAAGTTATGTAATCAACTATTATATCTACAGTGATATTTTTGCTTGATAATTTCTCTAAGTGATGATCTACTTTAATTACATAAAAATAGCTACTTGAGTTTATTACTTTGGTCTTTTTATGAGCTACTTTTATTGTTTTATTTTATGTTTAAGTGTACGATAGCATATTGATATGGGCATACATGTTGAGTCCGACATTGGTTGTGGGAATGTTTAGCCTTACAAATTTTCAAACAATCTTCTTGTCACGAGCTAGCTTTTAAGGTTGAATTAGATTTAAGGTTCATTTTTTTGTCATGATATTGGAGGGATATCCATCTCGATTCATTGTTTACTTGATATTTAGTTTTATTTTATGTTGTCTACGTTCTAGATATTGAATTCATATTTTTAACACGATTTTTGTCACAATTCAAAATTCAAGCTCATGATAGCATCTTCACTTAACTCACCGATAGGTAAGTTGACCTTTCGCCCATATCGAATATCTAATCAATAAGCGGAAGTAATAATAACGGAAGTGAAGTCTCAACAATACCAAGCTTCATAGGGTAATTAAAGAAGTGCAGATAACATATTATACTCAAGTTTTGGTGTCACAGTTTACAGGTATAAGAATTTTAAGGAAAATAACTTCTCTTCAAAATTAAGAAACACATTTTTAGAAATTCTCCTCAAACCTCAAATTACAATTTTTTTTTCTTACCGCACCTTGTACCCTGATTGTACCCATTCAAAAAAAAAATTATTCATTAAATATCAATTTATTTTATCCCTACTCCGGCCCTTCTACTCCCAAACCAGCCCCTCTCCAACCAAAAAACTTGACAACTTAAAATATTATTTTTAAAAAATAGTTTAAATTTTAAATTTCGGTTTTTGCTCCGCTCAACCCCTGACTACCCCTACCCTGCCCCTCCACAAAATAAATTAACAGTTTGTTCAAAATTTCATTTTCTTTAGCTCACACCTACCCCAACCCCAAAAAAAAAAAATTATATTTAAAGATAGTGTTTTTAAAAGAAGTTTTAATTTCAAATTTTGATTTTTTTCTACCCCACCCCTACCGCCGACCCCCCTAAAAAAATAATTTAATTTTTTTTTCAAATTTTTCAAATTTTATTGTTTTGGGGGGGGGGGGGGGGGGGGGGGGGGGGGGGGGGGGGGGGGGGGGGGGGGGGGGGGGGGGGGGGGGGGGGGGGGGGGGGGGGGGGGGGGGGGGGGGG
>JAJONR010011730.1:0-33147 GCA_029582245.1 Solanum etuberosum | reverse complement strand
ATATATACACACACACACAATTCGAACAGACATGATTATGTATATAGTCATGGATATGATGCCAGATAGTATGACTTTCATATATACATCTTTTTCAATATGACTTCCAAAAATATTGTCTAAGAAATACCTTTTTTCAAAATATTTAGTGATGATCTTTTACTAAATTTATTCTCTGTTAATAATTACAAATAATTGAAAGATTCATTGTGGTTCCTCTCACTACATATGATATTTATATGATTTTAGCCATTTAGTTTTGTTCCTATATAATCAGTATCTTTCATGTACTGGTTGCATACCTCTTCAGTATTATATTTTTCATATGATGTAGATATGAGTGATCATTATCGGGCTCGTAGATAGTGAGTAGAAATTCATAGCTCAGTAGTTGGTGAGTCCTCCTCATTTAGAGACATGGTTTAGTTGTTTCTATCCTTATTCAAACCTGTAATTTATTGGCTAGCTGGGGCCATCCTGACAAATTGTATTATTCAATTTAGAAGTTTTTAGACATTACAACTGTAATAAACTGATTTTTGAAATCTATCTTGGTTATGGTTTTAGTTTATAGCTTCCGCTGCAATTTCATATCATATGCTTAGATATGCTATGTCAGGGTTAGCTTGGAATCATTACTAATTTCAAGCACCATATCTCTGCTAGGATATAGAGTTGGGTCATGACATCATCTTCAACAGGTCACATACATGATAAATAAAAATACATCAAAATAAAAGCTTTTATAGGAGAGAAGAAATATCAAGAGTAGGTTTATCAAGGAAAAATTAAGATAATTGAGATAAAAACCTTCTCAATCTCTTGGTGACAATGCATCATGATCACCTATCCCCAAAGAGGAAATATGCTTAAAGAACATAGATTTATTCGAAATAGGAAGATAAGGTGAGAAAGAAGGGGTTAACAGCAAATAACCTTCAAATAAATGGGAATAATGTGTACTGACCTTAGAATAGGAGGTTGATTGCTCAAGGACGAAGATCACCCAGCGAAGAAGGAGAAAAACCGACAATTCCCTCGATATGCTTCAAGCAATATTTTTAGGTGACTTCAGCAGGAAAATACCATTTAAGTATATAGACTTAGTGATCGGGTCACCTTTTGGGCCTATCCATTTACTCCTTTGTGCACTATGTATAGGTTGTTGGTCCATTTTTATTTTGATGAGACTTTAATTAATTAATAAAAGTATAACTTACATAAATCTCATAGTGTAAGACCTAAATTACATCCTATCTCTACTCTTTTCTATTTTACAAAAATTCCTTAAAATATCAGTCATCCGGATACATAAGTTTCATCCGGATACATTAATTGTGATACATTAGAAAACTTGTATGTTGCGCTTAATATGGAATATTAACGTAAAATTAATTTTCTTTCCCACAAATCACGTAGAACTGATTGATATCAATCCATTTCAATGTGTAACAACTTCACAAAATTCAAAATTCAAATTTTCATCTTCTCCATCAATTCGAAATCATGAAAGTTCCAAATTACTCGATAAAAGTGGCTGATACAGATGAATATATCTATTTTGTTGAGACATTCAGGAATTTAGATAAGTGAGGTGATTATGAAGGTTACAAAAGTGATGAAGTTGTTGGACATATGATTTCTTTTGTGAATCTCAAATCCGCCATTGCAGATGAGCTGGAGATTTATGAGATTAGAAAAATATGGAAATCAAATACATCGTAGAAGGTAACTCATATTTCTGATGGTGAAATATAAAATAGAGCACAACTTCAATTTAAAAGTAAAGAGATCTGATAAAAATGTATGAGATTAGTTGTTATGTATTGTGAATTGTTATTTTTTAATTTTTGGTACATAAAATCGTGATACATTGCTATTTCTACGGGTATTCGGTGAGTTGGTTATTGAAAAATTAGTATATAGTTTTTTAATGTATCATGGTTATAATTTTGGTTTGTTGTTTTAATGTGAATATATAACTCATGATACATTAGTAGTAAACAACGCGCATGTATTGTAATTTTGTATGTATAAATTATGATGTGGTCATTATTTTGTATCTGGCTGTGATTTGTATAAAAATGTATCATCATAATATATTGAATATGATACATGTAAGAAATGGATTAACAATTGAGATGGATCAGATACGTTTTAAACATCGAGTGTGTGTATCACAGATTTGTATAAATGTATCAGGCTATTATTATGTATATTTTATATATAAATAATGTAACAAGCAAGATCTGTAAATTACTTGTTTTGATCAAGAAAAAAATGTGGATGATACATTAATATATATCAGTCTTGGATTTTTGTGTATCACTGTTTACTGTAATGTATATGGTACATGTTATAAGATGGTTACAAAGTTGTGCCGTTATGTGTTATTTTGTTGTTAGATAGGTATTGCTTTGAAAATTGAATAAAATGTATTTCATATAATGTATCACTGAATTTTTTAATGTTTGTAGATGGTTTCATATCATGTGAGTTTATTTTTTCAGTTTATGATACTGGAAGAAGATACATTATTTGCCTTAAGCGAAAAATATGTAATTGTGGTAGATTTCAACTAGACGAGATACCTTGTGGACGTTCTGGACATGAAGGATATATTACTCATGATACATTACTATTCCTAAAATATTTAGTAAATTGCTAAGTACTGTAATCCTATCAGATACATTAGAGAAGTAAAGATTGCCCGTAAAGTGTTTGATTTTAGATCGATACATTACTGTGTGGTAGTTATTAAGTATCAGATATATGTAGTTGTAGTTTACCAAAGAATGGATATTTAGAAGTAATTGTATGAATTTATCATGGTCATTAATGTGTATCAGATACGTGTGATACACATTCGTCATTAATATGTATCAAATACATGTGGTATTAATTTGAATGTATGATTTTTTATTTAAAAAATAGATATGATACATTACTATTTATATATCGTAGTATGTTTGTGAAGTACTGTATCTTATTTGTGAGTGATACATAAAATAATGTTGATTCATAAATCAAATAAAAAATACATACATGAGACAGTGTTGGTAAATATCATTTGATACATACGATTTTTTTTATTACGCTTAAAAAGTAAAAGAAACGTAAAATTAAATAAGAAATTCATAATCTACGTAATCACGTTGTTGTCCCTACTAATCAATCTCTCACAAAGCGTAACAACTTGAAACAATTCAAATTTCAAATTTCTTCCCCCAAATCGTCCAAAAAATATTCAATTTTGATTCAAAATTATCCAAAAATTAAGCAGATACATTATGAATATCTCGATTTTGTTGAGATATTTAGAATCTAAAAAAAGTGTATCCATATTAGTTGTCAATCTGAAGTTTTGACTTCTTCCGAAGGTGGAAGTAAATTACATCAATGTGTTGCACAATGAATCACAAAAATTGAAATATAAGCTTTAAAAAAAAATATCATGATTTGATACACAATGAAGTTGTCAACATTGACACTGATATGTATCATATAATTATTGTTGGAACTGATACATAGTGCTCCTGTTATAGACCATTATGATTTATGTATCAAGATTATTATTGGTTAATATGTACAGATACATCGTATTCTAAGTTGGATAATATTAAACAAATATTAAAGAGTGTAGATACATAATACACAACTGATTTGTTACTGTCTATATAGCCTTTTAAATTTGAATAAGATTGAAGATACATTAAAGAACTTGATATAAGTAAATGATACATTAGGTACTGTTTATGTATCAAGTACATTTATATTGAACATGATAAAACTAATCGAAAATTCAACAACATTAGAGTTATGTATCAATACCTTAATTATGAATCTGATACATTACATAAAAGAAAGGCTACTGTAGCAGTGATGTATCAGATAAGTGATAACACTAACAAAGACTAATTTAAGAATCAAAATAAACGAGATATATTGAAAATTTGTTTGTTTGATAGTGACGGTCCTATAATGGTAAATCTAACTTTTTCCCTTTTTTGGGCATTTTTTCAACAGTGGATTTAGAACTCGATCATGTGTCATTCTTCGACCTCTCCGCTCTCAAATTCTTCATGATTAATGGGTCATTTTGATCTATTTTCATGAAAGTTTCCATCCTCAGAATCAAATACACAAGGTACATTCTTCTTCACCTTCTCCACATTTTCATGTATCAACCAAGTTTGTTTAAATAGAAAGTACAGAGAAATCGTTCTACCTCTTTAGGAACTAAAAACACTATTAAAAAAAAATTATGGAGAAATAGTTCTACCTCTTTAGGAACTAAAAAAACTAAAAAATTTGATGAAGAAATAGTTCTTCCTCTTTAGGAACTTGAAATCGATGAAAACAAGTCAGTTTTGAACATTCCACTCTCGCGATCAAGAATAGAACTCATGCTTATTATAGTTGGCATCATAATTTGTTGGGTTTAGCAAGGTGTGAATGGGAAATAAGAATCAATGAGAAATTGGGAAATGTGGGGGAACCAATTTGGAGGGAAAATGAAAAGTCATTTCTCCCATATTGGTATTTGGAGGGAAAATGAAAAGTCATTTCTCCCATATTGGTATTTGGAGGGAAAATGAAAAGTCATTTCTCCCATATTGGTAGAAGAAAGGAAAAGGGTTGTCCTTATATTAGGAAACACTTTTTTTAGCTCTTAAAGAGTTAAGTAGAAAGTGCCCCCTCGCATCGTCGTCGTCGCTCGCTCGACCTGGCTTAAGCTTCGACTTTGGCTTTGGCAAATGATGTGATTGATTGATAATTTTTAGGCAAAACTTATTTAATCAATCTCATTAATTAATTTTCTCTTTCTTAAAAATTAATTCAGAATGTTAATTAATTAATTAATTAACAGAATTAATTTCACGTAACAAAATTGTTTGAAAATTTGTGTAGCGGTAAATTCGCTCAGAAGGGACCTGTTCCTTCTGAACATACACTTCTTTTCCCAACATACACAAATATTCTGAAAAGACATGTCTGAACAGATGCGTTCACATTCTTGTTTGAACAGATGCATTCCTTGCTGCAGTTATCTATAAATAGGCAGACTTCTCTCATTTTTCAAACATTGAAAATTTTCTCTCTCTTCTGCATACATTTTCTTACAAATCAAATTTAATGATCAATTGAGTCTGTGTGTGCTCTCGTTGCAGATTATTGAGTTCGCTGAAATTATTGAAGTTTGAGTTACCGCTACTTCTTTAATAGTTAATCTATTTTATCTTGGGAGGAATTAATCTACAACCTGGGTACTTGAGGGGATTAAATTTATTAAGGATACACAGTGGCATCTGTGGACTCAGATTGTTTATTTTCTATCTGTTTATTTCATCTTTTATGTTTCTGTATTACTAACCTGAAAACAGTAGATAACAAGCTTAAGAAATTTAAATATTTTTTTTTGTATTAGAGGTTTCTGGAGATTAAAATCTTTCTAGTTTTCTACTCTGTTTGAATTTAAAATTCATTCGATTAACGATTAGAAGAACATAAAAACTTCATCGTTAAATCAGAAACAAGTTGTATAAGGATTTATTCTTTACTGTTAGTATTTCATATACTAAAGTGTCTGCCATTTGTGACAGAAAAATGACTAATTCAAGTCAAGTAAATTTTGAAACAATGAGTATTGCAACAACATCGATTGTACACAATCATTCAACTGTTGCCCTTGCACCGGCTGAGAAACCTGCAAAGTTTTCTGGAGTCGACTTCAAGATATGGCAGCCGAAGATGTTCTTCTATTTGACTACGTTGAGTCTGCAGAGGTTCATTAGTGAGAACGTTCATATTCTGTCGGATGAAACTCCGGAAGAAGAACGATTCTTGGTAACAGAAGCATTCAGAATTTTTCTGCAAAAATTATATTCTAATTGGTCTGCAAGATGATATGTACAATGTGTACAGTAGTGTGAAGACCTCAAAAGAACTCTGGGATGCTTTAAAAAAGAAGTACAAAACAGAGGATGTTGGAATGAAGAAGTTCATTGTGGTAAAGTTTCTGGACTATAAGATGATAGACAGTAAGACTGTTGTCACCCAAGTTTAAGAGTTGCAGGTCATAATCCATGACCTCCTTGCCGAAGGTATAATTTTATATGATACCTATATTGAACATGTTAAGTCTGTTCTTAATACTCACATAATATTTAATGTAGGATTGGTTGTGAATGATGTTTTTCTAGTGGCGGTCATTATTGAGAAGTTACCTCCGCTGTGGAAGGACTTCAAAAACTATTTGAAACATAAAAGCAAGGAGATGACTGTTGAATATCTCATGGTAAGGCTGAGAATCGAAGAGGATAACAAGGCCGCGGAAGAGAGGTCACGTGGTATTTAGCAATATCTGGAGTAAATATTGTTGAAGAAGATTCCACAAAATCAAGAAAAAGAAAGAAAGCATTTGGACCAAAGAGCAATCCTCCTAAGAAGAAGTTCACTAGAAACTGCTTCAATTGTTAAAAATGTGGTCATAGGGCTACTTAATGTCGGGTTCCTAAGAAAGACAAGAAGAAGGATCAAGCAAATTTGGTTGAATCCAAAGAAGAGATGGACGATCTCTGTGCAATGCTTTCAGAATGCAACTTGGTTGGAAATCCAAGAGAATGGTGGATAGATTCTAGTGCCTCATGTCATGTTTGTGCCAACAAAGAAGTATACACCAAAGCTCGATGGTTCAAAGATATCAAATCTATCGATTGACTGAGTATATCCGATATACGTTCACTACGGAAAGTTCAAAGGAAACGTACTTATCCAAATGCAATTAACCCTTACTTACGAGACACACAAGTTTTTCTTGCATATGTTTTAACAATAGTAATTTCCCATTCATGTGGGGGATTGTTAGGTTTTACCAAGGTGTGAATGGGAAATAAGAATGAATGAGAAATTTAGAAATGTGGGGGAACCAATTTGGAGGGAAAATGAAAAGTCATTTCTCCCCTATATTAGGGTTGTCCTTATATTAGAAAAAAACATCCTTTAGCTCTTAAAGGGTTAAGTAGAAGGTGCCCCCTCGCGCCGTCGTCGTCGCTCGCTCAGCCTCAGCCTGAGCTTCGGCTTCAGCTTTGGCTTTGGCAAATGATGTGATTGATTGATAAATTTTTAGACAAAATTTATTTAATCAATCTCATTAATTAATTTCTTTTTTCTTAAAAATTAATTCAGAATGTTAATTAATTAATTAACTGAATTAATTTCGTCTAACAGAATTGTTTAAAAATTCGCATAACGATAAAGTCGCTCAGAAGGGACATGTTCCTTCCAAACAGACACTTCTTTTCCCAACAAACACGAACATTCTGGAAAGACATTTCTAAACAGATGTGTTCACATTCTTGTCCGAACAGATGCGTTCCTTTCTGCAGTTGGCTATAAATAGAGAGACTTCTCTCATTTTCAAACATTGATTTTTTTTTCTCTCTTCTGCATACATTTTCATACAAATCACATTGTCGATCGACTGAGTCTGTGTGTGCTCTCGTTCTTGATTTATGAGTTTGCTGAAATTATTGAAGTTTGAGGTACCGCTACTTCTTTAATATTTAATCCATTTTATCTTAGGAGGAATTAATCTACAACCTCGAGTACTTGAGGGGATTGAATTTCTTAAGGACACAATGGGTTCTGTGGACTCGAATTGTTTATTTTATGTCTGTTTATTCATCTTTTCTATTTTTATTTTACTAATCTGAATACAAGAGATAACATAATCAAGATGGATATGATGTGAAAGCTGATAAGATATGGGTTAACAACCAAGTTTGGCATCCAGTTACTGAGTCCACAGCAACCAAATCATGATGATATATACAAAATTTCAAATATCGTTTCTTTCCTTTTCCTCAGTAACATTGTGTATTTGTTGCTTTGTCTATAACCAATAAATTACATTGTTTGAAGCACTTGCTGCCTCATAATTTGTAAAACATCCATTTGGGACATGGTAGAAGAGTCATTTTGTAGAAATGAAAAAAAAGAGCGTAAAAGGAAAATGAAAATTTGGTTTTAGATAGATATATTATGGAAGTGACTTTAGGCGTGAAAATAGGAACAATATTGTTGGTCTGGAAGGCTTGTAAGTAATCTATACGGAAAAGGAGAGAAAAAGAGGAAAAAACGGATTTTTGTAATATTTTGAAATGATAGGAAATTTTAGAGAATATGAAAAGAATGGTTGTGTAGTTAAGTAATATTTCATTAATAAGATGATCTTCGGATCTCAATTTGCTCTAAAATAGACACAATTTGTGAATCTTTTTTCTTGTAATTTACCTATAATTAAATAGTGTTTAATATTTCCTCCAGAAAGGCATCACAATTTTATTCTTCCACAAGCATTTTAATAAGCTCTTAAAGTCACTAACCTCTTGTATCCAAGTGTTTTAAGATATACTCTCTAGTGATGTTACCAGTCAACCATCTCGATGTTATTCTAATTCGGCCTTTTATCTCAATTCATATTATAACTATTAATTTATTATTTATTTCTTGCAAGTTAAATTATCACAATGATATTATTTGGCCAATTCAACCTATGTGTATATTTTCTTCCAACACACATGCAAGTATATATGGTCACAAATAATAAAGTGATAGTAATCTTTGATACTGACACTAAAAGAAAATATATTTATAGCTACGAAATCTATTCTATGAATTTAAAAATCATAGCTATTACTTAGTAATAGCCACAAAAATTCACAATTTGTGGCTATACAAAAATTAGTCAAATTTCATTGCCGCGACAAGTAAGTTGACAAAGCCAAATCCTTAATTTTGCTATAATTGCTAATAATCGTGGTAATAATTACCTAAATAGCTATAATTTTACTGTTACAACAAAGTTCTGTAGCTAATTATACGTTATTGACATGCGATAAAAATCTTTGTAGCAATAATAACCCTTTAGCCACAATAAGTTATTTGACACAAAATATCGTAGCTATATAAATATTTTTGCTTCAAGTTATAAAAAATTGTGGCAATAGTTAAATGAAATATCCATAGAGTTTTCGCTATAATATAATATCGTAGCTATTTAATAATTTTACTCATAAATTTATCATAGTAATAATAACTTTCTTAGCCACAATAAATTATATGAAGAAACATTTGTAGCTAAATAAATAAGTTTGTTTTATGTTATAAAAAAAATTGTGGCAATAACTATATGAAATAGCCATAAATTTTTTGCCCGAATGAAATTTTATAAGACTGAATTTTTTCCATAAATTTAAATTTGCCGTAGTAATAACCTTTTAGCCACTATAAATTATTTGTAGAAAATTCTTAGCTAAATAAATATTTTTCAAGTTATAAAAATTGTGGCATATTAAAAGATATAGTCATAGATTCTTTACTATGATAAAATTTCATAGTTAATGATTAAATTATGTCACGATCATGTTGAAACAAGTTGGAGCAACAGTAATATTTTATTAAAAAAAATTAATTTAAAATAAAAAATAATAACATAATTAACATTTTGTTTCGAGTACCAAAAAATGTCGCAACAATTAACTTAGTAGTATAATAATGTGTAATGACAAAAGGATATAAGCATGAAGAATATCGCAACAGAATAAGGATATGGAACAAATTTTGATTAAATAATGGATGTCAACAATTTGTAAAAACAAAATACTCTTAAAAACTATTAATATTTACTATATTAATGGCCTAGTGGCCAAAACGTGTTTTAAAAAAAACTAGTAGTATTTAATCTAAAAAGAGAACAATAATTTTTTCCATGAAAACATCATCTTCCTCAAATCTATGAAAGAAATCATTACAAGCATCTTGTTGAAAGATCTCTTTGTCAATAGCACCTCCATTAAAGTAACTAGAATGACCATTCAAAATAATTGATCAATTGGGATGAAGATTATCCTTAACATAAAAATTTTGTTCTACTTGAGATGCAAGTACAAATGGTTCGTTTATTGCTAGTGTTAACACTAACATAATCATGTTTGTCTATTTTTACTCCATTTCCACTATGATCAACATTCAACCAATCACATTTAAACAAAACAATGTGTTTACCTCCGAAATATTGAAGTTCTACTATTTCAATTAGAACACCATTGTAATTGATATTTTAACTATTCACCACTCCTCTTACTAAAACACCACTATTTTACCTCTTCCTCTTTTCCTCGAGTAGTTAGTATGAAATCTAAAACCATTTATTTCATACCCTTTGAATCTTTGTACTCCGTCAAAAGGACTTCTAGATAAAGAATACAATTCACAGCTTGCAAGTGAATTTTTTTCTTTGCGCATTTGTACAATCTATACAAAAAATAAATTAATCAATGATAATAAATAAGTATTACAAATTTAATATAAAACGCAGTAAAAACTTAATCGATAAAAAAAATCAATCATAAAAGTTCATGCTCTTATTGCTCTGCTCATATTCACTGTTATAAAAATGAATGTTAATTAGATATAAAGTAAAAGTCCCTTCCACTATTCCCTTATACTAGGAGAGGTCATGAAAATGAAAAAGGTAGGAGACCATTTGACATCATTGTTTTGCAGATCACGAAATTAGATAATACATCAGTAGAAAAACATATCTGAAAGTTAATTAATGAGGTACTAGAAAGTATTTTTTTAATCTACTATGGTCTTACGTAAGAATAATCTTATAGAATTAAAAGGAAACTTACGGCTTTGTAGAGTATGTGTCAAAATCGTACTCTCCACGAAACTCTCTTGCTAATCTTATGTGTATCCATAAAAATTATGATGAGTCTTTCCTATTATTGATCTATTATGTGTAGTCTATGTCCAAAAAGTCAAGAATATTTGGACAAAGGATTTGAATTCCATTCTTTTCTAAGGTATTAGTTTGCAAGAGGAAGTTTTACAAAGAAGATAGGTCCCTGGAATTAATAGATGAGCAAATAGCTGATTTTTGTCATATTTCTCAAGTTTTAAGGTCAATTCATCAAGTAGGACTATTATGTGTGCAATAATGTCCTGAAGATAGACCAAACGTGTCTTCTGTGTTTCTGATGTTAGGTAATGAGAGTTTACTACCAAAAGTTAAAGAACCATGATTTTTCATGAAAAGAATAGTACATGATTAAGATAACTCAGGAATGCAGACAAGAAGTTCAAAATTATCAAATTTCTAACAAAGTATTAATTTAATTTAGTAAAACTAAGGTAAAGGAGAAATCTATTTTGGCAAATGCACAACATGCTCACATAGAATAATGTTAAATAAAAAAATTAATTAATCAATTTTTAGTTCAATGATAACATCAAAAATTACGGTAAGAGATGAGAGAGTTAACAAAGCATACCGTAGAAATGGTGGAACTTCTTCACAATATATCAAGACATAAAGATGAGCTTGTTATAGCTCAGGCTCTTCAAGATTTCTTGATGTATCTCTTAATAAAGGAGAACCCTTTTGTTCAAATACTGAGAATCCATTGTATTTCTCAGCATGATTAACTTCATGATTCTTGTCCATTCGATTATGCCAGTATGCACTTCTATGTAAATACCTTGAGTTAAATATTGAACATTCTTTAACAATATACCCTTCTGTCAGACACCCTTCCGGTTGATTTCTATTACGAACATAACATTTCAATATGCGTATAAATCTGCATGATATCACTCAAACTTCTTCTTAGCATGATAAATTAACAAGTTGAATAATATTAAATCAAAATTATAAATTAAATACATACCGCTCAATTTGATACATCCACCTATTTTGTACAGGTCCACCAAGCTTAGCCTCTCTTGGAAGATGAATGACTAAATGAATCATAACGTCAAAAAATGCTGGTAGAAATATTTTTTTTAATTTGCTCAGTGTTATTGAAATTTGAGCTGCAAGTTGATCCAACACATCAACCCTTAGTGTTTTCGAACACATTTTTTTGAAAAAAAATACTTAACTCCGTGATAGCATCATAGACATTGCTTGGCACGGCTTCACAAATTGCAAGAGGAAGTTAGTGTTCCAATAAAATATGTGAATTGTGACTCTTTAATCCATTAAATTTACGATCCACCGACTTCACCAACCGTGATATATTGGAAGAATAACCATTTGGAACTTTAACTGCTTTTAAGAACTTGCATACTTTAGACTTCTCATCTCGTGATAAAGAATAACATGTTATTGGGTCATACCATCTTCGATCTCTGTAAGTTGGATGTAAATCTCTTCTTATACCCATTTCCTTCAAATCACAACGAGCATTCAAATTATCTTTTGTTTTTTCTTCAATATCTAATAATGTCCCAATAATATTATCACACACATTTTTTTCAATATGCATCACATCTAAATTATGGCGTATTAAATTATTTTTTCAATAAAGAAGCCTAAAAATTGCTTTTTTTCTGGGTCTTGCCATATTTCATGTCTCCAAAAGCAAATCAACTACGTAAAGGATCATCTACAGATAGAATATTTGGAGAAGGTATTATTTCTACTTCTCCATTAAAGTCACGTTTATTACTCCGCCACTTATGATTAGATGATAAAAGTCTCTAAGCACCCATGTAAGAAAACTTACGACCATACTTTAATTGAGTAGATGGAGTGTCTTTGTCGCATGAAGGACAAGCCAAAACTCCCTTTGTGCTCCAGCCAGACAAGTTTGCATAAGCTGGAAAATCATTGATAGTCCATAAAAGTGTTGCTCGCATACAAAAGTTCTTTTTTCTTGAAGCATCAAATGTATCGACTCCATAATACCATAATTCTCGCAACTCATCTATCAATGGTTCTAAGTACACGTCGATATCATTTCCAGGAGCTTTAGGACCTGGTATCAACAAAGACAAGAAGCAATATGGTTGCTTCATGCACATTCAAGGGGGTAAGTTATATACAATAATAATCACTGGCCAAGTGCTATGAGAAACATATAAGTTACCAAAAGGATTTACCCCGTCAGATACTAATTCAAGTCTAACATTACGAGGATTTCTAGCAAAATCAGGATTAGATACATCAAAATGTTTCCATGATTCAGAGTCTGTTGGATGTCTAAGAACCCCATCTTTCAAGCGTCGATCATGATGCCACGTCATGTATGAAGCAACTTCTGATGATACAAACAACCTCTGCAATCTTGGTTTCAAGGGAGAGTAACATAACACTTTTCGAGGAACTTTGTTCTCGATCTTTCCTTGAATAGCTCCATCAGTTGTTTGGCCTTCCACTGACTTCCACCTAGTCTCCCCAAAAACCAAGCAAGATTCAGATTTTGCATTTTCTTTCCAAAATAACATACAATCATTCTCGCAAGCATGCATGTTTACATAACGAAGACCTAAATTTTGAATCATTTTTTTGCTCCAGAGAATGACTCTAGTAAAGTTTCACCAGAAGGAAGTGCCCGTTTGATTAACTTCAATATGCTATCAGTTATTTATCACTCAAACCATGAAGGCATTTGATTTGGAACAATTCCAAAATCAGTGATAACCTAGAGAATGTCTCACAACCAGGATAAAGTTGTTGTGAAGCATCCTTCAATAATTTGAAAATTTTAGAATTTGGTTCTGAAGCATCACCTTGTTGAAACATTACTCCACTAGAATCATCCATGATTTCAGGACCACCAGCATCATAAATCATTTCAACCATATCATCATCTCGCTCTTTTATTTTCTTTAGAGACGGATTGCTTTGCTCTTTTCCTTCTTCGTTCGGATTAATGATTTTCTTTTTAGGTGCAAATTCTCCATGTTGAAGCCAACGTGTGTCACACCCTGAGTCTACACCCTGGACGTGGCCCGTACTCGACAACCATTTCTGATCCCCAACCAAACCCTTGTCCTGGCTAACTATAACTCACATGACTCTAAAGATACGCGGAAGCTTATATAGATGAGCATTTACACATTCAAGAAAAGTTCCAACACACCATCTCAAAGCATCAGCAACAATATTAGCCTTACTTGGGTGATAGAGGATACTCATATCGTAATCCTTTGAGTAACTCTAACCACCTCCTTTGTCTGAGATTCTAACTGAAAACATACTGGAGACTCTTGTGGTCAGTGAGCACATCCTCATCAACACCACAGAGATAGTGACGCCCTATTTTGAGAGCAAAAACTACTGCTACCAACTCGAGATCATGAGTTGGGTAGTTATTTTCATGAATCTTAAGTTGTCTAGAGGCATAGGCTATAAACTTACCATGATGCATTAATACACAACCAAGTACTACTCTGGACGCATCGCAATAAACAACAAAACCCTTTGTACCCTCTGGTTTGGTCAACACTAGAACAATAGTTAACCGAGTTTTCAATTCCTGAAAGCTTATCTCATGACACGCTTCAAACCATTGAAATTTAGTTGTTTTCTGAGTCAACTTAGTCAACGGGGATGAATAGATGAAAATCCCTCGACGAACCTTCTATAGTAACCAGCCAATCCCAAGAAACTCCTTGTATCAGTTGGAGATATAGGTCTGGCCAGTTTTGCACTGCTTCAATCTTCTGAGTGTCAACTTGAATCCCTTCGTCAGACACAATATAGCCTAAGAATGCTACAGACTCAAGCCAGAACTCACAATTAGAAATTTGGCATATAACTCTCAATCCTTGAGAGTTTAGAGGACTATTCTGAGATGACAAGCATGGTCCTCCTCATTCTTCGAATATATCAGTATGTCATCAATGAACACAATAACAAACATATCAAGATACTACTTAAATACTCTATTTATAAGATCCATGAACGCTGCAAGAGCATTGGTCAAGCCAAAAGACATCATAAGGAACTCATAATGACCATAACGGGTCTTGAATGCTGTCTTCGGGATGTCACTTTCTCTTACTTTCAACTGATGATAGCCAGATCTGAGGTCAATCTTAGAGAAGCAAGTGGAACCTTGAAGTTGGTTGAAAAGTTCATCAATTCTCGAAAGGGGATATTTATTATTTATGGTGACCTCGTTCAATTGGCGGTAATCAATAAACATCCAAAGGGAACCATCTTTCTTTCTCAGAAATAAGACCGGAGCGCCCCAATGTGAGATACTAGGTCGGATGAAACCCTTATCAAGAAGATCTCTCAACTTCTTTTTTAACTCAGCTGGAGCCATTCTATATGGTGGAATAGAGATAGGTTGAGTATCGGAAAGAATGTCTATTCCAAAGTATATTTCTCTCTCAGGAGGGACTCCGGGAAGATCATCTGGAAAAACATCTGAAAACTCACTCACAACTGGAACTGACTGAATAGGCACTAAAGTCATTAACTCGGACTAAGTGATAGATGCACCCCTTGGAAACTAACTTTCTGGCCTTAAGGTAGGAAATGAAACGACCTTGAGGCATTGCTGAACTACTCCTCCACTCTAAGACTGGCTCATTAAGAAACTGAGAAACTTGACTACTCGAGTTCTACAATCAACTGAGGCATAACAAGCATGAAACCAGTCCATACCTAGAATAACATCAAAGTCGATCATATCTAGCTCAACTAAGTCTTCCATCGTGTCCTTCAAATTGTCAGAGATGATACAATCATGATAGACTCTTTCTGCTAGAATAGACTTACCAATAGGTGTGGAAACACTGAAGGGATCAAGAAGTTGTTCAGGGAAAATGTCGAACCTCATGGCTACATGCGGAGTCACAAAAGACAAACTCGAACCTGGATCAATAAAGGCATAAACATCAAAAGTAAACACTTTAAGCATACCGGTGACAACATCTGGTGAGATCTCCTGATCCTGGCGATTAGTTATAGAATACATACGGTTTGCTCCTTCACTTGTCCCTAAAGAAGCTCCTCGCGGAGAACCTTTGTCTGTCGGAGCCGTTGAAGAATCTGTTTCCCCCCTATTACCCTGCCTGTTCTTAGGAAACTCTCTCATAAAGTGACCCATCTGACCACACTTGAAGCAGCCATTGGAACCATCACGACACGCTCCTGGGTGGTTCCTACCACACTTAGCACATGTGGGATCGAAGTAGCCCCTTGTACCACACTACCCTGAGACTGAGTAGGTCGAGCTCTGAAATTCTAGGAGTTCTGTTTCCTATAATCATTCTTGTTCTTTGGTGCAGGCGCACTAGCTGACGATGGAGCAGGCCCAGATGACTTTTGCTGAAAGGACGACTGATTTACATTTCCAGTCTTCTACTGGCTGGACTCATGATTTGTTGTTTTAGCCCTCTTACTACGGAACTCTTCCCTTTCTTTCAACCTATCTTCCTCAACTTGCTGCACTTGAATCATGATACTAGCTATGTCCATGTCCCCTATCAACATAGTCGCCTTACCTTCTTTACTCGGTAAGCGGGACAACCCATACACAAACAAACTCATCCTACTCCTCATATCAGCCACCATCTCCGGAGCATAGCGGGACAACTGAGTGAACTTGAGGATGTACTCTTTCACACTCATAGACTCCTACTTCAGATTAAGAAATTTCCTTACCTTTTCTTCCCTTAGCTCTCAGGGAAAGAAGCACCCTAAGAAAGCATCTTCAAACACAGCCCAAGTCAACAGTGGTGTCGTCTCTGCCCTGTTCTTCTTCCACTGTTTATACCATATCCTAGCAACACCTTTGAGCTGATATGAAGCTAACTCCACATGCTCTGCATCTGCAACACGCATGACCTCAAACACTTTTTGAATTTCTTTCACACAGTTTTTCGGATCCTTAGTGATCTTTGACCCTATGAACTCTGGGGGATTCATTCTAAACAAAACTCATGGATTCTTAATGTATCAGCCACATCCTAATGGCCTACTATTTGTTAACCAGCCTTATTTGCCGAAACCCGAGTAAACATCTGAATAGCATTCCTGAACTCAGTGTTGGCGAAATCTCCCTGGGGTTGCACTTCTTGTGCATTGGGAGCTTCTTGACCTTGAGAATTAACATTCCTCCTAGCAGGACGTCCGCGAACAGCTCTTCATGGAGGCATGATATGAAAAGACACGCGTAAGCATGAGTTAGAGGAAACTTTTATAGAGTTGAACTATATCGCACGAACAGGAGAAAGAAGAAAGTGAAATGCTCCTAAATGTCGTAGCCTCTTTATTATAGATGTGGCGAGCTTCATATTGATAAGAAGGACTCCAGAGACACGACTTTATAGACACCCTAGGACTCTTGAACTCTGTGCTCTGATACCAAGTTTCTCATGACTCGAGTCTACACCCTGGACGTGACCGATACTCGAGAACCATTTCTGATCTCCAAGTGAACCCTTGGCCTGGCTAACTATAATTCACATGACTCTAAAGATACGCAGAAGCTTAAATAGATAAACATTTAGACATTCAGGAAAAGTTCCAAAACACTATCAGAAAATACTTAACATAATTCATAATTTAAAGAAAATCATCTAGTTTTATCCGTCTATGAAGCCTCAAAGAGTTCAAGATAGATGTCGGGACAAGACCCACGACACCTCAAATACTACTAAAACTGAAATGAAAATGGAGTCTTCTGGAAGCAAGGAGGCCTCACCAAATATTATCTACGAGTGTAAGGTGATCTCAACGAATCGCCTGTTGATGATCCTGAACACCTGCATCTACATCATATTACGATGCAGATCAAATGACATCAGTACATTGAATGTACGAGCATGCAAAGAGAACTGAATGCAATAGATAACTGAACTGACAAGGCTGGAAGAAATACTCACCTCAACTCAACTTAATACAAAGCAATAACAAAAGATTAAATGTTTAAAGCTTCATAAATAAAAGATACTAACTCAAAGATGTGTATAAAAATACAATAAGTTACTCTTTACTCTTATTTGGTAGATTCTCTAACTGACAACCATCACTATGAGTTATGTGATGATATAGTGTCTCGCCCACACTACCAGAATTGTCCTATACCTTGTCGGGGTATAGAACACCTCAACTAAGTGGATCCACTAAGCTATACTCGAAGACAATAAGGAGTCGTCTAAAAAGTAAGATCTTTTACCTATGTTGGATACATGGTTTATAAAGAATGTGAGTTGTCTGAACCCCATATCGGTGTTCAATACTACTCCAATAAAAATATATACTCATGCTCAAATGTGTAAAACATACTCTTGCTCAATTTGAGGTAATTACTTAAAATGTCCTCTTAAAAGAGGTAACTGCTCTGAATTAATCTCTGAACTCATTACTCATTTTAGAAATCAAAGATACTCTTTTTCAATGTAAAAGTGTTACATTTGGATTGCTTAGTTCCCTCATATTCTTTCTTAATCAAGAATAAAACTCCTCTCAACACTCATCCTTGATTTATAAGAAAATTAGTTTAAAATTGTTTTTGGTTACAAAAGATCCTCAACAATATTTCAAAAGACTTCTTGAACTTTTCTATTAAACTCGCTTTAGTTTTGAATGCATTAAAACACGTGATTAGAACATGTAGAGATTCTCAAAGGTAAATGGAGCCTATATGAGCTAATATAGAGGAGGGAAACATATCCATGACTTAAAGAAAGCACGTTCGGAATGAAACATGGAAAGAGTAGTCCAGGCAACCCCTAGCGCACTGCTGGCGCGGGGCGCCAGGCACCAAACTGCTAGCCCAAGTTTGGGGTGCACTACTGGCGTAGGGCGCCAGGCCCCAAACTTCTAGGCTTCAGTCCTGGCGCACCGTCCAACACCCCTACCCATAAATCCGATGAATTTTCAAGCTTAAATTAGGGTCCCAACTAGTTTAGAATTCAGAAAATTCTCCTAAACTCTTCTTGATTCTCAAACCCAACACGAATTCATGGAAACTTTCATACAATCCCTTTTGAAAATATAACTTTTACCAAAGATTCATTACACAAAAGAATCAACAACCTCTATTGTTAAAGAATTGAACTAAAATCAAGAACTACGCAAGAATCCTCTAAATATACGATTTCTTGAATCAATCTAGATGTATGGCGTGAAGACGAACAAATTCAACACTGTGAGAAGCTTCACATAGCTAGAAAGAACAATGTTCTTGGCAAAAAACAATGAAATCTTGAAGATTGCTTGAAACCTAGTTTCTTCTCCTCTTGGAACCTTGCTCTAATTTCTTTAAGCGTTAAAGAATGTGAAAAGATGATTTTACATCAGATTAAACCCTTAATTGGGTGAAGAAAATGTGGCTAGGCTTAGAAGGAAAAAGAAGAAGTCCAAACTACCCCTCTAAAAACGATTGAAATGTCTTTAGAAGAGAGGCTTCACTAAAACGGGTATAACTCTATACCCCGAGCTCAAAATTAAGCAAACTTAGTGATGTTAGAAAGAGGACTCAAAGACCTTTAATTTGATAGGTCATGGCCACCTAATTCTTTATGTGCTAAAAAATATGCTTGATTGAAGATGACCCAAAACAAAAAACTGATGGTTGACTTGTATAAACCTCTCTTTAGCTCTTTCCGAAACCCGAGGTGTTACAACGTGTGTATCCTTTGACTATCCCAAAAAGTATTAAATGTTCCTTCACTTCATCTCTAGATCCGTGGAAAACATTGTTGCATTGCGTACAAGGACAAGGAATTTCACCTTCTACTTTTGAGTTCTTAAAGGCAAATTGAAGAAAGTTATCAACTCCTTGCAAAGAAACATCACTCGATCTATCAATACAACGCATCCAAGTCTTATCCATTTTTAAATTTTCTACAAAGAAAAAAAATAGAGAAAGATAGTGTTAGCATAAAAAATCTCCCTTGAACAGAGAAAATCAATAGAATGAAGAGGGGCGGAAGCTAAGAGTATATAATAAAGTGTTTGTTGAGTTCATCATCCATCTTTTAGGAGGTAGAGAGATTGTTTTCAAAAAATTGACTCTCGAAATAATTAAACTCATAATGCTACATGAACTACTGCAACACCTAATTGTTACTGATGCATCATTGCAAATAAAGGGTTCATATCACAATTTCTAAGGAAGTTTACTAGTTGGGCAAAACAACCACGAAGTAAAATAATTCAATCTCATTCAAATGGAATTATAGTTTCTTCATTGAGTTTAAGTTATATAGATCATCAGTGTAACAATAAGTTTCTATTAAATCTTCATAGAAAACTAGGTCATTTTATCCTTCGATAAAATTTTGATAGCAATTTTAACCCCGTACTCTAATTTCCGGACCACATCTACCATTAATACTAACAACCTTCCATAAAAGTTGCCCCACCTATTATATAGTCCTTCCGTACATTTTTACTTGTCCATTATTGACTTAAGATACCTTTTAAGGAACAACAAGATAGCCATGACATATTTAGTTTGACTCGATCTTAGTTTGTTAGAGGGTGTAACAAAAGCTTAATGCATCTATATAGAGGATCAGTATAGACGATGAAATTCAGTAGATCAGGATCAATTTCATTCTTTTTATATTTATAATAAGTTAACTTTCAGTTTTGCCTTTGCTGATGAATTATTTTAGAAAAAAATAAACTAAACCACAATAGTTAAAAGGGATAAACCATCATTGTCTTTAAACCATTTGTAAACCATCAAATAGAGGATTTTCTCATTCTTAACATATCCTCTCGGTTCAGTAATAAACCATCAATTTTAAGATATAATGAGAAACAAGTGAAAGTAAAGTGTCCAGTAGAAAATTTTAGATAGACAAAGAGGAAATAAACATACCTTTGATGTGATGATGCAGGAGGAGATGAGAATAAGGTTGAGTCTTCAACTTTGAAAGGAAAATTTGAGAGATGAAGGTTCACTTAAGCCTTGTGTTTTGAACTTTGAAAGACAAATTTGAGAGATGATGCAGAGTGAACTTTGTCTCTCAAATTTAGGGATTTAAGGATTTTTTATACCAAAGAGGTTAAATATAACTAATAAGGTCTATATTCTATCAAAACAAAGTGGGTTTAATTGTGCTTTATTGAAATTGTACGTCTAAAATTATTAAATGTACATATATATATTTCAAAGTTGTACAACATAAACTTTGGTCACAATATATATGTATATATATGATTATATTGTTTTTTCATTTTTTTACTTAATAAAAAATATACAAAAAATAATAATTCATGTTTTACTTTTAGTATTAATTATTTATTTTTTTAAAAAAATCAAGACCTAAACATCGATAAATTAATATGGATATTCTAGTAAAATAATCATATCAGTCATTATTTTTAATAGACGTGGAACGTCCAAAGTGGATAGGTAAAAATTTTTTGAAGGGAATAATAAATGTAATTTTCTTTTGTTCAAATTCCATAATTACCAAATTAATTAGATAATTTATCAATTGAGAAAGAAGATAACTACATTATTATTTATTATTCATTTTTTAAAAAGCGTGAGTAAAATTAAGATGAGACATTTTATGTGATACTGGGTGAAACATAAGTCTTGGGGTGCTAATGTTGTGTTTTTGAAGCTCTTCTATCGAACAATACATTTATCTAACTAGCTTAATTAGAGATGTTGAACATTCTATCTTACAAGATCTTGATATATAATTTTTAAATATATAATTAAAATAAATAGGAGTTATGCTTAATTAAAATAAATCAAAACCTGTTTTGTATTTGTTTTACTTGAGGTAATAGTTTTTGGACAATATTCTCTCTACCTTCATGGATACGGTCCACTTATACATCATCCACTCAAATTTCACTTATAAGATTACACTGAATATGTTGTTATTATTATTGTTACACTTGGACCTTTGTTTTTTGGAATAATCTTAACAAATTCGATGTAATTAGATGTTTATATGATCTTTTATATATATATATATATATATATCCTTTGACCATGAAATTTATTCAATTTTTTGTAGTTGAACTTTGAAAAACATATTTGACCATAAAATTTTGGAATCCAACTTGAAGTTGAATTCTAAAATTTTCAAAAATTCAAAAAACAACAAAAGGTGTTTTTTTTCTCTCTTCTGCCATTTCTTGGGCGAGGCATTATGTTCTAAAGAAAAAAAAGCTCCACTTTGTATTTATGGCCAACACAAAATATTTATTCAATGTCAAACACATACTAAGCACTACTAAAAAAAATAAGTTTTAGCGACAAACAAATATTGTAGCTAAATAGAAAAATCTATCATTAATCATATTTATCGTTTAATTGTCAACAAATTTCTCTTCGCTACGAGAAAAAGAGCTACGAATATGACAAAATTCCTACCTAATTCAAAAAATTTACATAGCATTTTTAGGTTTTAAATATAATTTAATTAAATAAGTAATAAAACTTTTTAATATTATTCTTAGTATTAGCAGGGAAATTGTAACATCTCGTACTTCGAAAAGCCAACTAGAGATTCGTACAAGTTAAACTTCAGTTTCTAGTTTTGGGTCAACTTCAAACGATCCTAACATTCAGTACATAAAGAGTTAGGTGGCCATGGGGTATCAAATCGAAGGTCTTTGAGTCCTCTTTCCAACGCCGCTAAGTTTGCTAAATTTCAAGCTAGGAGTAAGAAATTATGCCCGTTTGAGTGGAGCCTCTCTAGTTAAGGCTTTTTCATCCGTTTAAGGAAAGGGTATTTTGGTCTTTTTCTTAAACCTAAAGGCTTAGCCACGTTTTACCCACCCAAGTTTAGGATCTAATCAGACTCTAAGTTAATTTAGACATTCCAAAAGCGTTTAGAGATTTTAGAGCAAGTTCAAGAGGAGAAAGCAGAAGGGTTTCGAGTGCTCTTTCAAGAACTTGAAGATTTTTCCAAGAACAAGGGTTCTTCGAGGTATATAAGCTCTCATAGTGTTGGGTTTGTTCGCCCTCACGTCAATCATGTAATTTCATCCATGAATTCGTTCTGAAAGTTGATTGATTGAGTTTCTAGAGAAATTCTTAAGTTTTAACCCCATTCTTTAACTATGGAGGTTTTTGAGTTCTTGATGTGAGGGTTTTGCGAATGAGTGTTTCTTGATAGAATTTGAGTAGGTTTTCGATTATTTGTGTTGGGTTTTTGAATCAAAGTGAGTTCGGAAGAAACCAATCGTCAGATTTTCTAGGCTCAGGGCTGGGGCAACGCGCCCCCATAGCATCGGGGGGGGGGGGGAGGGCTGGCTCCCTGCACCTGCAGTGCGCCCTAAAGAAGCCCCAGCACTTTGGGGCTGGCGCGGCACGCCACTGATGCGCCTGGGGCATCAGGCCCATTTTTCTCCGTTCTTCGTCATGTATGCGTTCTTTCAAATCGTGTCTTCGCTCTCTTCTTAATACTAACTACCTAAGTCTGCATTAATCATTAAGGGATCCTATATATATCCTAATGATAGCTCTTGAATTCACATTTCAAATCAAGGTAAAGTTAAGAGGAAAGTTCAAGAAGTCCCTTTTAAGTCATTTTGAGAAGTTTTATGCAATTATCTTTAACTTGAAGTAAGACTTGAGTAAATGAGTATGAGAATGAAGAAAGTTGTCTTTCATGTTTTAAAATGAGTATAAGGGAACTAAGTATTCCCAACCGTTACACTTTTACATTTAAAATGAGAGAAACATTGATTTCTAAATGAGTCTATAAGGGGTTTCGAGCATTACCTCTTTTAAGAGGATCTTTTGAGTAATTATCTCAAATTGAGTGTCACGATCCGAGCCTACACCTTGGATGTGGACGACACTCAAGAACCATTGCTGGTCCTCAGGCGAACCTTCATCCTGGCTGACTACAAGGGGAAGACTAACTTTAGCATACATAAGAATCAAATTGAAAGAAACTTTTAAAAAGAGTTTACTGAATCTCAAAACTTCGCTGAATATACTGAGTATGAAACATAAGTTTTAAAAAAAATATCTGAAACTGAAATACTCTCCAAAACTGTATATCTATAAAGCCTCTACTGTACAAAGATGAGTGTTGAGACAAAACCTACGACTCTTCAAAAGAACTACTACTAACAACTCATAAAATTGGAGTCCTCCAGAAGCAAGGAGGTCTTACTCAAAAGCTGACGAGCACATGAAATGATCTCAACGGACTCTTGTTGAGGATCCTAAGAACCGGTATCTGCATCATTAAAAGATGCAGGTCAAATGATATCAGTACATTGAATGTACGAGTATGTAATATAGTTGAATAACAAATAACTGAATGAAAGGACTGCAACAAATATAGATATATATTCAACTGAATGTAAAGAAATAAAGAAGTGAAATAATTAAGACTTTACAAAATACTTACTCATCTCTGAACTCAACATATTAAGTGATATAATAAAAATACATTTTTAACTCTATTTAGGAGATTCTCTAACCGACAACCATCACTATGAGCTACGTGATGATACAACGTCTTGCTTACGCTGCCAGAACTGTCTTATACCTTACTGGGGTATAGAACACCTCAACTAAGTGGATCCACTAAGCTTTTCCCGAAGGCACTAAGGATTCATCTAAAAAGTATGATGCTTTACCCATGTTGGCATACATGGTTTATGAGAATTTTGAGTTGTCTGAACTCATCCCCATATCGGTGCTCAATACTACTCCCAATAATATATATACACTCATGCTCAAATGTATAAAACATACTCTTTCTCTATTTTGAGGTAATTACTCAAAATAACCTCTTAAAAGGGGAACTGCTCTGAAATATCTCTGAACTCATTAACTCATTTCGAAATCAAAGTTTCTCTTTTCTCAACGTAAAAACTTATACATTTGGGAATACTTAGTTCCCTTATACTCTTACTCAATTCATATTTGAAAGATCTTTCTCAAAACTATATCAAAAATCACAATATGATCTGAGCATTGATGACTTGGGAAGTCATACTGCATAACTATTGATGGCATATCTAAATACCATACTGCTTAAACATTGATGGTATACTCGACTGTCATACTAATCATGTTTTAAAACTCTTTCTCAAAACTCATCTTTGCTTTCTTAGAAAATCAGTTCAAGACAAAATGTTTACTTTAGAAGATTCTCAAAAATTATAACTCAAAATAGGGTTCATGCTGAAATATAGACATGAACGAATCAAATCAAGGATCTTAATAACAATATAGAAAACTCAATACTCAGAACTCAATGACACTACTCATCAAAAGAATACTCAATTCATAGGGTTCATGTTGAAATATAGACATGAACGAATCAACTCAAGAATCTTAATGCATAAAATAAAGCAATTCAATAATTAGGAATAGAATTTCAAAAAGAAACAGGAACTCAAGAACTCAAAATCAACTTATCCAAAGAATACTCAAATCTAGGGATAGAATTCTAGATTACTCTTTTATGATTTGAAAATAGATGTAAGGAGTGAGGAAGAACTAGTCCAACACTATGATAGCCTTACATGCCTGGAATAACCAGTTCCTGAAGAAACTTGAAGAATCTTGAAGAACTTGATTAGAAGCCTTGAAACCCTAGCTTTAAGGAGAAAAATCAAGAAAACCTTTCTTGAGATTTCTTGAATTAGTTTCTTGAAACTCCATGGCCAAGAATTATGATTTTCAATAGTAATTCATAATTGTATGGAGGAATTTGAGTTTTAAAGAATGAAATTCTTGGAGAAAGACTTACCTTGAAGAAGAATCTTGAAAAAGATTGAAAGAATCGTGAACTGAAGTCTTCTACTTTGATTTGTTTTAGGGTTTTGCCTTAGGGTTTGAGAGAGAAGAGAATGATGGATTAAGAGATGAAAATCTGATTGTTTTGGGTCCTTAATTAGTCATGAAATTCGGTTAGGATTTTCTTAGAGGTAAAAAGACAAAAACGACCCTTTTTAATGTTTTCTCGTCGGCTAATTCGTCACTGCACTGTATCAGGTTACTAAAATAGTCATAACTTTTTAGTCAAAACTTGGATTGTTACGAAATTGATAGCATTGGAAAGAAGATTCAAATACCTTTAATTTAATAGGTTTTGGGCCATGTAACTCTTCATATTCTAAGAGATATGGTCATTTGAAGTTGACCCAAATAAAATCTTACATCAAAACTTAATCGGTAAGGAAACTTTCAACTCAACTTTGTGCTGGGAGTTTTTAGTGACCTTAATTGATATCCAAAATCTTTCCCACACTAAGGACTTTACTTTTACATATATGATCAATTTAAGAATAACCCGATAAGACCTTATAGGTAAATAAAGAATAGTTCGGGCCTTAACTTAAAAAATTTTGGAGTGTTACATTGAGAAAGAGTTATGTTTTAAGCATTTGAACATGAGTTATATTTTATTGGGAGTAGTATTGAGCACCGATATAGGATGAGTTCAGACAATTCAAAATCCTCATAAACCATGTATGCCAACATAGGTAAAGGGTCATACTTTTTATATGATTCCTTATTGCTTTTAAGTATAGGTTAGTTGATCTACTTAGTTGAGGTGTTATATGCCCCGGCAAGGTATAGAAAACAGTTCTTGCAGCATAGGCGAGACTTTATATCATCATGTAGCTCATAGTGATGCTTTTCGGTTAGCAAATCTACCAAATAAGAGTAAAGAGTTTATTATTGTATTTTTATACATATTGAAAGGATATCTATTTTTTCAAAAGCTTTATATATTGCATCTCTTGTTGATGCTTTCACATTTGAGTTCAGATGAGGTGAGTATGTCTTCCTAGAGTATCATTTCAGTTTCTTATGTTTCAGCTTTCCCCCTTACATATTCGTACATTCAATGTACTGATGTCATTCGACCTGCATCTTATTTATGATGCAGATACAGGTGTTGAGGGTCTTCAACAGGCGCTTCGTTGATCCCATTGCATTCCATCTAGCTTTGGTGAGCCTCCTTGCTTTTCGGAGGGATTCACATTATTGTTTTGTTCTTGTTAGGTTGTCGGGGGTCTTGTCCCGACATCCATCATATTATTTAGAGGCTTCATAGACAGTAGTAGTTTGAGGAGTCTTTTTCCTATTTTCCATTGTTAATGTTCCTTTGAGACTTTGAGTTAATTACTTTCAAACATTTATTGGGTTAAACTGCTTTGAGACTATATAAGTTAAGTTTGGTGTTTGGAGTATCCATTTTACTTGAGTAAGCCTTCCGCTAAGTAGTCATCCTGGACAAGGGTTTGCTTGGGGACCAGCGATAGTTCTCGAGTGCCGGCCACGTCTAGGGTGTAGGCTCGAGGCGTGACAAACTTGGTATCATAGCACAGAGATCAAGAGTCCTAGGGTGTCTATGAAGCGTGTCTGTAGAGTCCTTGTTATCAGTGTGAACCGCGCCACATCTATAATTAGGAGGCTACAACATTTAGGAAACATTTAACTTCGTTCTTACTCTCTTTCGTGCGATAGCGTTCAACTCTATAAACGTTTCTTTCTAATTCGTGCTTGCGTATATATTTTCAGATCATGCCTCCACAAAGAACTGTTCGAGGACGCCTGGCAAGGAGAAATGTTAATCCACCAGACCAAGGGATACCCAATGCACCAGAAGTGCAACCCCCTCAAGGAGAGGTCACCAATGCTAAGTTCCAGGATGCTATCTAGATGTTGAGTCAAGTTGTCGCCAATCAAGCTGGTTAATAAAAGAGTGGTTCGTCAGGTTGTGGCTGATAAATCTAGGATCCGTGAGTTCTTGAGAATGAATCCCCCAGAATTCACATGTCAAATATCACTGAGGATATGGAGAACTTTATGGAAGAACTGCAGAAAGCGTTTGAATTTATGCGTATTGTTGATGTTGAGCGTGTAGAGTTAGTTGCCTACCAACTCTATAGTGTTTCTAGGATTTGGTACGACCAATGGAAAAAGAGCAGGGATGAAGAGGCACCATTTGTGAGCTAAGCTATTTTTGAAAGTGCCTTCCTAGGGCGCTTCTTTCCCCATGAGCTAAGGGAAGAAAATGTGAGAGAATTTTTGAATCTTAAACAGGAGGCCATGAGTGTGCAGGAGTACAGTCTCAAGTTCACTCAACTGTCCTGTTATGCTCTGGAAATGGTGGCAGATATGAGAAACAGGTTGAGTCTGTTTATGTCTGGGTTGTTTCGCTTGTCAAGTAAGGAGGGTAAGGAAGCTATGTTGATAGGATACATGGACATATCCAGGCTTATGATCCATGTGCAGCAGTTTGAGGAAGATAAGCTGAAAGATAGGGAAGAGTTTCGTTGTAAGAGGGCTAAGACAACAGGTCATGAGTCCGAACAGCAGAAGACCAGAAATGTGAACCGGTCATCTTTTCAACAAAGGCCAACTGGACCTGCTCCATTATCAGCTAGTGCACCTGCACCAAGAAGTAGAGGTGATTTCAGGAACCAAAACTCCCAGAATTCCTGAGCTAGACCTACTCAGTCACAGGGTAGTGTCGCACAAGGAGCTAATTTGACTCCTACATGTGCTAAGTGTTGTAGAAACCACCTAAGAGCGTGTCGTGATGGCTCCAACGGTTGCTTCAAATGTGGGAAGATAGGTCACTTCACGAGAGAGTGCCCTAAGAACAGGCAGGGAAATGGTAATGGGGGCAATGGAGCCCAATCTTCTTCAGCGGCTCCGGTAGACAGAGTTGCTCCAAGAGGAGCTACTTCAAGGACAGGCGGAGGAGCAAACCGTCTATATGCTATAACCAGTCACCAAGAGCAGGAGAATTCACCAGATGTTGTCACTGGTATGATCAAAATCTTTACTTTTGATGTATGTGCATTACTTGATCCAGGTGCGAGTCTATCTTTTGTGACTCTGTATATAGCTCTGAGTTTTGATATTCTTCCCGAACGACTTCTTGAGCCCTTCAGTGTTTCCACACCTGTTGGTGAGTCTATTCTAATCGAGAGAGTTTATCGTGATTGTGTCATCTCTGTAAATCACAAGGACATCATGGCTGACTTAGTTGAACTAGACATGGTGGACTTTGATGTTATTCTAGGTATGGATTGGCTTCATGCTTGTTATGCCTCAGTTGATTGTAGAACTCAAGTATTCAAGTTCCAGTTTCCTAATGAGCCAGTTGTAGAGTTGAGGAGTAGTTCAGCAGTGCCTAAGGGTCATTTCATTTTATACCTTAAGGCCAGAAAGTTAGCCTCTAAGGGGTGGATCTATCACTTAGTCCGGGTTAATGACTCTAGTGTTGAGACACCGCCTATTCAGTCTGTTCCAGTTGTGAGTGAGTTTCCAGAGGTCTTTCCAGATGATCTTCCTAGAGTCCCTCCTAAGAAAGAAATAGACTTCGACATAGACATTCTTCCCAACACTCAATCTATCTCCATTCCTCCATATAGAATGGGTCTAGCTGAGTTAAAAGAGTTAAAAGAGTTAAAAGAGAAGTTGAAAGATCCTCTTGATAAACTTTTTATTTGACTTAGTGTCTCACCTTGGGGAACTCCCGTCTTAATTGTGAGGAAGAAAGATGGTTCCCTTAGAATGTGTATTGATTACCGCCAGTTGAACAAGGTCACTATAAAGAATAAGTATCCCTTTCCGAAAATTAATGATCTTTTCGATCAACTTCCAGGTGCCACTCGCTTCCCTAAGATAGACCTCAGATCTGGCTATCATTAGTTGAGAGTGAGAGAACGTGACATCCCGAAGATAGTATTCTGGACCCGTTATGGTCATTATGAGTTTCTTGTTATGTCTGTTGGTTTGACTAATGCTCCTGCATCATTCATGGATCATATGAACAGAGTATTTAAACCATATCTCGACATGTTTGTGATTGTATTCATTGATGACATATTTATTTATTCGAGGAGTGAAGAGGATCATGCTAGTCATCTCAGAATAGTCCTCTTAAAGATAAGGAGTTGTATGTCAACTTTTCTAAGTGTGAGTTTTGGCTTGAGTCCATAGCGTTCTTAGGCCACATTGTATCTGGTGAAGGGATCTGAGTTGACACTCAGAAGATTGAAGCAGTGCAGAACTGGACCAAGGCCACATCTCCAACTGATATAACGAGTTTCTTGGGATTGCCTGGTTATTATAGAAGGTTTGTCGAAGGGTTTTCATCTATTTCAACTCCGTTGACTAAGTTGACTTAGAAGACAATTAAGTTTCAATGGTCTGAAGCTTGTGAAAAAAACTTTTAGGAATTGAAAATCCGGTTAACTACCACCTCAGTGTTGACCTTAATAGAGGTACAAAAGGCTTTGTTGTGTATTTTGATGCGTCCAGAGTCCAACTTGATTGTGTATTGATGCAGAATGGTAAGGTTATAGCCTATGCCTCCGGACCACTTAAGATTCACGAGAAGAATTACCCAACTCATGATCTCGAGTTGGCTGTGGTAGTATTTGCATTGAAAATATGGCGTCACTATCTCTATGGTGTTCATGTAGATGTGTTCACCGATCACAAGAGTCCTCGATATGTATTCAATCAGAAAGAGCTTAATCTCAGACAGAGGAGGTGGTTAGAGTTACTCAAGGATTACGACATGAGTATCCTTTATCATCCAGGTAAGGCCAATGTTGTTGATGATGCTTTGAGCAGGTTGTCCATGGGTAGTACTGCCCATATTGAGGAAGGTAAGAAAGAATTGGCCAAAAATTTGCACATACTTGCACGTTTGGGAGTCCGATTGTTAGATTTCAATGAAAGTGGAGTGGTGGTGATGAATGGGGCTAAATCATCACTAGTGTCTGAAGTGAAGGAGAAACAAGACCAAGACCCTATTTTGCTTGAATTAAAGGTTAATGTTCATAAGCAAAAGGTGATAGCTTTTGAATAAGGGGGAGATGGTATGTTGAGGTATCCAGGTAGATTGTATGTGTCAAAGGTGGATGAGCTCCAAGTAAGGATCATGAAGGAATCTCATAGCTCAAGATATTCGATCCATCCTGGTTCCACAAAGATGTATCGTGACTTGAGGGAAGTCTATTGGTGGAGTAGTAGGAAGAGGTGTATTACAGATTTCGTTGCAAAGTACCCAAATTTCGAACAAGTCAAGGTAGAGCACCAAGTCCCGGTGGTATGGCTCAGAATATAGCTATTCCAAAATGGAAGTGGGAGATGATCAATATGGATTTCATTACTGGTTTGCCGTAATCTCGCAGGCAGCATGATTCGATTTGGGTGATTGTAGATCAGATGAATAAATCTGCCCATTTCTTATCGGTAATACTACCAACTCAGTAGAAGATTATGCTAGACTATATATTCAAGAGATAGTCTGACTTCATGGAGTTCCTGTGTCTACCATTTCAGATAGGGGTGCACAATTCACTTCTCGATTTTGGAAGTCCTTTTAGAAAAGTTTGGGGTCGAAGGTGAACCTTAGTACTGCTTTTCATCCTCAGACTGATGGTCAAGCAGAGCGCACAATTCAGACCTTAGAGGATATGTTGAGGGCATGTGTCATAGAATTTAAAGTTAATTGGGATGACCACTTGCCTCTCATAGAGTTTGCTTACAACACTAGTTATCACTCCAGTATTCAAATGGCTCCTTATGAGGCTCTTTATGGGAGAAGATGTAGATCTACTATTGGTTGGTCCGAGGTTGGTGAAGCTGAGTTGATAGGACCAGATTTGGTTCATCAAGCCATGGAGAAGGTGAAGATTATTTTGGAAAGGTTAAAAATAGCACAAAGTCGTCAGAAATCCTATACGGATGTTAGGAGAAGAGACTTAGAGTTTTAGGTGGATGATTGGGTTTACTTAAAGGTTTCACCCATGAAGGATGTTATGAGATTTTGCAAGAAGGGGAAACTCAGTCCCCGGTATATTGGTCCTTACCGGATATCCAAGAGAATTGACAATATAGCTTATAAGTTGGAGCTACCGTCAGGGTTAGTAGCAGTCCATCCGGTATTCCACATTTCTATGTTGAATATGTGTATGGGCGATCCTTCACTTATTGTACCCACTGAAAATATTGGTATCAAAGATAGCCTATTTTATGAGGAGATACTCGTTCAGATTCTCAATCGTCAGGTTCACAAGCTAAGAACCAAGGAGGTTGCATCAGTCAAGGTTTTATGGAGGAACCAATTTGTTGAGGAAGATTCTTGGGAGGCTTGGGAGTATATGAAGAAGAGATACCCACATCTCTTTCCTTCCAGAGAAATTCAAAAGCAAGGTACTAACTCTTTGTAAAGTACTCTTTAAGTTAATATGTTGAGCTATGTTAATTGCATGTTGTGTACTTGATATGGGGTTTTTAGATGCTTCCCATTCCCTTTTGGCTTAGTATAATCTCATCAGAGGAGGAATGTTCCCAAGGGGGAGATATTGTAACATCTCGTACTTCGAAAAGCCAACTAGAGATTCGTACAAGTTAATAGTTTGTAGTTTTGGGTCAACTTCAAACGATCCTAACTTTCAGAACATAAAGAATTAGGTGGCCCATGAGGTATTAAATCGAAGGTCTTTGAGTCCACTTTCCAACGCCGCCGAGTTTGCTAAATTCGGAGCTAGGAGTAAGAAGTTATGCCCGTTTGAGTAGAGTCTCTCTAGTTAAGGCTTTTCATCCGTTTAAGAAAAGGGTATTTTGGTCTTTTCCTTACCCGTAAAGGCTTACCCACGTTTTACCCACCCAAGTTAAGGGTCTAATCAGACGCTAAGTTAATTTAGACATTCCAAAAGTGTTTAGGGATTTTAGAGCAAGTTCAAGAGGAGAAAAGAGAAGGGTTTCAAAGGTTCTTTCAAGAACTTCAGGATTTCACCAAGAAAAAGTGTTCTTCGAGGTATGTAAGCTCTCATAGTGTTGGGTTTGTTCTCCCTCACGCCAATCATGTAATTTCATCTATGAATTCGTTCTTGAAGTTGATTGACTGAGTTTCTTGAGAAATTCTTGAGTTTTAACACCATTCTTTAACTATGGAGGTTTGTGAGTTCTTGAGGTGAGGGTTTTGCGAATGAGTGGTATTTATTGATATAATTTGAGTGGTTTTTAGATTATTTGTGTTGGGTTTATGAATCAAAGTGAGTTTTGAAGAAACCAATCGATTCTAGATGAGTTAGGACTAAAAATTGAGAAGAAAATTTGTCAGATTTTCTAGGCTCGGGGCTGGGGCAACACTCCCCCATAGCGCCAGGGGGGCTGGCGTCCTGCACATACAGTGTACCCCAAAGCCTCCCCAACACTTTTGGGGCTCGGGCGGCGCGCCACTGATGCGCTAGGGGCATCAGGCCCCTTTCTTCATTCTGTATACGTTCTTTCAAATCGTGTCTTCACTCTCTTCTTAATACTAACTATATAAGTCTGCATTAATCATTGAGAGATCCTATATATATATATATATATATATATATATATATATATATAT
>JAJONR010011729.1:0-23497 GCA_029582245.1 Solanum etuberosum | reverse complement strand
GAGTTGAGTTTAGTTGAGTGAGTTGAGAAGAGGTAAGTATGTTTCCTTTTTATCAAGTTCAAGCTTATGTTTATGCTTTAGAATTCCCCTTACATGCTTGTACATTCCATGTACTGAGCCATTTGGCCTGCATCGTTTCATGATGCAGATACAAGTATTCAGGATCATCAACCGGCGTTTTGTTGAGGTCATGTGATACTCCAGTCAGCTTTGGTGAGCCTTCTTATATTCCGGAGGACTTTACCTTTACCTTACAGTTAGTAGTTTTGAGATGTCGTGGGTCTTGTCCCGATATCTTTCTGTAATAGTAGATGCTTCATAGATAGACAGAGTTGAAGAGTTTTCTATATTTACTTTCTTTTGAGTATTGTTCAGACTTTCTTAAAGCTCACTATTGGAGTTGAATGAATTTAATTCAGTTTTAAGCTTATGTATGATTGAGTTAGTCTTCCGCTTGTAGTCAGCCAGGATGAGGGTTCACTGGGGGACCAACAATGATTCTCGAGTGTCGGCCACGTCCAGGGTGTAGACTCGGGTCTTGACAATACTGATTCATTCACCAACCAAACATTATAAAATATTTTCTACAAAATATTATATACTCACCGACTAAACATGAGAAAACAAGTTAGAAAGCCACTTGTTTTCCAAGAAAACATTTTATGTGAAAATATTTTCCATGAAAAATATTTTCCTTCCTACCAAACACACCATCTATAAATAATTAATCAAACAAATAAACCAAATTGTAGAATAAATATTAAAAAATAACCCCCCAAATTGTTTCTTGGGCGGTAGGAGAGTATACCCCCGTTTCTCTGTCCCGAGATATTCAAATTCGATTCTGTCCAGAGAGTTCTCAAACCCCTAAAAACTCCTCTCTAGGGTTTCCTTCTTACCGATCTCACTACAGCTCCACTTTCAGGATCGCCCAGTAACATCACAATCTTACTCACTTCGATCCGGGTTGACTCACTTCCATGGCGGAAGATTCAGTTCCAGTTCCAGTTCCATCATCCACCAATACGGCGCCGTTGGGTCACTCAGTGATTCCTATAGTGAACAAGCTCCAAGACATCTTCGCACAGCTCGGAAGTCAGTCCACGATTGAGCTGCCTCAGGTAGCTGTCGTCGGTAGTCAGAGTAGTGGAAAATCCAGCGTTCTGGAAGCCCTTGTCGGTCGCGATTTCTTGCCTAGGGGTTCTGATATCTGTACTCGGCGCCCGCTTGTTCTACAGCTTATACAGACCAAGCGTAAGCCAGATGGTACTGAAGACGAATGGGGAGAGTTTTTGCACCTTCCGGGGAAGCGATTCTTTGATTTCAATGAAATTCGTAGGGAGATTCAGGTAAATTGCACTTATTCAGTATTTGGATTCGTAATCTACTTGTAGAAACTTTCAATGAGAATATGTTGGCTGTTCATGTATTGAGCTTCTTTCAATGAAATTTGTAGGCAGATTCAGGTATAGTGATGAACTGTAGTCTACACCTTCTATAAACTCCCAATTTCCTATATTGAATCTTAATGTTTAAAATATTGTCTTTGAAAATTCGAAGAGAATAAATGGGTTATGATTCTATTTTTTTCTTTCGATTTCTATAGACGAATTGATCGAATATGCATATTTAGTTATGTTTTCTTTTAGATATTCTAAGATTCAAGTTACCTAACTAGCATTCCAATTTTTATTTTTTTTAAGAATAAGAGTTCTTATTCTGTATGACTTCGAGAAAGAAAAAAATATTCACGTTAAAGATTCGAACTTGTATAAATCATCTAATATCATTACCTCAATATATTTATATTCCATTGTCTTATGTGTTGTTGCACATATATAGTTGTGAAGTATTCAAGAATTGTAGTTTCAACATAGTTATCTTCACTTAGCGCAAACATCGGTGAAAGATCAAATTGACCTCTAAATTTTAAAAACTTTAACACAATAATACCCATCCTTTTAATATGTATTACTCATTAATATTGGATCCATATGCAACACTCGTATCAAGAGATTAATACTTAGTAAAAGAGAGTAAAAAAGTCAAAAATTGATTAAAGCAAAGAAGAGTCATTTTGGATTAATAAACAATAGATTTAAAGAAAAATTAATGAAAAAGAAAGAGCTAAAGACAGCCCTCTTCGCAGCAAACAAAAAAAGCAAAAAATTAGTGCTTCACGTGGGTTCCAACTGTGATCACTTGGGTGGCATGCTCCACACTTTGCCACTGGCACATTTTAATCTTTTGTGAGTATGGGTGGCAAGTGTATTATATATTGTATTTCACAAACATATACACATAAATATACAAAGTTTCGACCGAGGCATTGGGTGCCGTGGCACCCCCTCCCTTACACATAGATCTGCCCCTGCTTTAACTGTTATGCTAATTCAGATATATATATATATATACATTAGAGTTAATGGCTAACCCCCCCCTAAACTATCAATTTTTTGATCCTTTCATACTTGAGCTATGACTTATTTCCGTTACCTCCTGGAAGTATAACTTTCCAGGGTTAAAACCCCATGGCTTGAAAGTGTTTGTTAACTGTCACTTAGAGTGTGGGGTAAAATAAGTCATCCATGTGGGGTGGCTTTTATAATGGCTGAAAACCTCTTAAATTATCATTGTTTTGCAAGTTTCTACTTAAACTATCAGATTTTCTGTTATCCTTGAACTATGATTTTTGAAGATTGAATGGCTCGTAGGAGGTGAAAAATGATGTCATGTTGGATTTATTTATGGCTAATTAGGCCTCAAATAAATAATTTTTTCAGTTTTTTTTTCCTCTTCTTTATTTCCTTTAGATTCTTTAGTTTTTCTTCTGGCTTCTTCATTTCCTTCTTAGACCAAATTGATCTAGGTTTGTGTATTCAGGTTTCATTTGAAATTATCTATTCTTTCATTTTTTTTCTTGATATTATTGAAAGAACACCTTCCTCAACACCCTTTTCTTGATTTCATTTGATCTTCTTTGAAAGCCGAACACTTTCTTAAGGATGAAAATGAATATTTATGTAGTTGTGGGCAGACGTCATCAAATCCACGTGAACACTAATTTTTGTAAGAAAAAACTCCAAACACATACAAGTCCTAAGATTTTGATGACCCTTAATTTCAATAGAAAATGAGATAATATAACAAAAGCACCTGTGCAATTAGTTGAGGTGCGCGTAGTTGCCTTTCCTCCATTTTAGACATGGTCTGTTTCTTCATAGATCTGGCATGTTATTGAGGTGAGAAATCTGCCGTCTTTGATTTGCAAGCATCTAACAATTGCGAACAAATGGGTTGTTCCTTGCGTTCATAAAATCGGGATAAACTCATCGCCGTAGCCAAATCTAGAGGATTATGCAACTCAACCTTAATTGCTTTATAATCAGTAAGTAAGACCGCTGATCTAAAATTCAATGTTTTGTGACTGTGTGAGTGTACCCGCCCGTGAAATTAACTGCTCAAATGTTTCTTGGTAATCTGCCACAGACCAATTCTCCCAATTTTTGACTTTTGATAGGTGGCCCAAAACAAAGGTTACAATGATGTTTGAAGTTAGCCCAAGACGGTTAAGGAAGATCTGTCTCTAGTTGAAGAAACCATAGTTGTGCATTGCCCTCCAAATGGAAAGAAGCAAGTCCAACCGTTTCTTCTTTCGGAGTTTGTTGGTGTCAAAAGAAGTGCACACATCTGTTCAACCATTCCAAAGGGTCCTCTTGGCCATTAAATCGTGGAAAATCCAACTTTGTATGGTGATTTTGATTGATATGTTCGGTTAATTAGAATCAACCTTCGAATTTGCTTAATCCTGTGTGAGTGCATCAAAGCAAGCATTTGTTGCTCCATGTCTGGCTTAATTGGCTGCACGTTCTTCTTGAAACAAGTTCACCAATTGTGCTAGTTGATGTTGAATTTGGTCTCCCATAATTCTCGGCTATGAAACCAAGTTGTTACTATCCCTTGTTATGGATCTAGTTATGGAACGTTTCAAGACAAAATCAGAGTTAATGTTATGGGAATTAGGAGTCTGGAAAGAGGTTTTCTTTTTTCTACCTATGGTGCTGGTTCGTTATGAGAGAACCTGTAATCTTTTGAGTTTGAGGTACTCAAAAACTTGACTAATTTTCTGCTTATTATTTCACTAAATTCAAATAACACTAAATACAACACTGGTGGATTAACCACCCATCTGAAGAAAAGGAAATAACTTCGTACTACAACTGAAATGAGAAAGTGGAGGAATAACCTCCTTATTGCAACAAGTGCTACACAGAAATAGGAAAAATAACTAACTTAAAAGTTGTAGTAATCTACTGCAAACAACTACTCCACAGAAATAGAAATAAATAACTCATAAGCTGAAGTAATCTACTTTCTAATTTCCTCAAATCTTCCATGTGTAAACCGTTGGTAGACTAAAGAGGTGCTAACAGAGCCCAAAAGCTTTGATCCATTTATGACCTGATTCCCTCTTTGTCGATGCTGACTCAGATTCCAGCGACCACCAATCAAGCGTCAAATGTCGTTCACTCCAAAACCAGTCCCCTGCTTTTACTCTCGATTCTTCTTGTTTGGATGGAAATTCAAAGAGGAAGTTGTGGGATATGGGAGAGACTTGTAGGCCTGCTGTTACTTGACCTCTTAACGAACCAGGGTTTGGATTATTTTAGCTTTGGGACTATGATTGGAAGGATCATTGAAGTATCCCACAAGACATTTTGAAAGGAACGAGCTGCTTTCGTCCAAATTCTTAAGATTGTCTGGTAATTCTTTTTGCTGCAGTGGTCAAGAGGAGATCTGTGCGGCGTCTAAGAAGGACTTCTCCCAAATGTTTGAGATTATTTTGAACTTGTTGCTTGTGGCTTCACCCAACCAATGTAATATTTTCCTTGATATGTCATCGCAACCCCCACTGTAATAAGCTTCTGGAATTATAATGCCTTTTCTTCTTTCCCCTGATATTGTTCCAACTCTGAGGTATCTGCCATAAATGTTAAAATTTTGGTACACCCGGTAAATGTAAGTTTGAATCTTTCTCCCCCATCTTCTGTAAAGATTCCTCTGACCTCTTATGCCTGCTGCATTTGGGTGCATACCCATCTGAGATTTTCCTTGTCTATCTTGACCTGGCTAGTGAATTTGCGACCTTGTGCTACCCAGACAAACTATCTGTCTGCACCCTTCCCTTCTTCAAAGATTTCGTATGACTTATCACCTGAGACGCAAAGGATCTTCCCTCCCATTTTCGGAGAAAAGATCTCATAGAAAAGGAAGAAAGAATAGATAATAAAACAGTAAACACAGAAGGTGAAAGACTCGTGTTAGGAAGATAGAGATTCAGATTCCGGCGACGCCATTGGAAAGGGACTTCCTATAATCCTAGAAACTAGGAGAGAGAGTGTTTTGGGTTTCGTGCCTGAGAGCAAACATAACCCATTTCATCAGGCTTTCGTTTCTTTGCAAGGAATTGTTATTTTGTCTCTGTCATTCTTTGTATACTATGCTCATTATTTTGCTTATTACATACCTTTACTTTTGAATGGAATTCACTTCAGTCATCAGATAATGAAGTTAAAAAGTGAGAGAAGTGGAGATTACCTTGAGGGGTACAAGATATACTCCAATTACCGAAGTCAGTAGGTCAATGCGTTTTATTGTAGAGTGGAGGTAGCATCTCCGTGAGATAGAGAAAAGAGAGGGTATTTTATCTGCTCATGTAACACAATCTAATTCAGAAATTTCACTCAATTGACCATGTTTCGCTATATATACTTTTACAGTAGCAGGATCACTATAACTGACACCATTGAGTTGAATGTGATAAGGTTACATAAATCAGTTTTGAAGGACTGTATGTGAGTTTGCTGTGGAAATATCTGCATTTTAGGTTTTTCTGTTTGCATAGTGGGTTTTGGTAACATAACATCCAGTAGCAAGTATTGCATGAGTGGGACACTCAAAAAGAGACATCTCAATTTGTTTTATGTGTGTTTTTGTTTTCTCATGCACTTGAGTAATTTCTTCATTTTTTTCTGAGACTGATAACAATTAAATAATTTCTTCACATCCCCAACTACTACTTTATGATTGTCTTTAGGCGGAGACAGAGCGGGAAGCGGGAGTGAATAAGGGTGTTTCAGATAAGCAGATACGTTTGAAGATTTTCTCACCAAATGTTCTTGATATTACTCTTGTGGATTTGCCGGGCATAACAAAGGTCCCTGTTGGTGACCAGCCTACTGATATTGAATCCCGAATCAGAACTATGATAATGTCTTATATTAAACTTCCAAGCTGCTTAATACTAGCTGTAACACCTGCTAATGCTGACTTAGCCAACTCAGATGCTCTTCAAATTGCTGGAAATGCTGACCCGGATGGTATGTCCTAACTATATGATTTCTCTAGGTGATTTTAGTTGCCTTTGAGGTTCTCTTATTCGAAGGTTTCTTCTTGCAGGTTATCGGACCATTGGAGTAATCACAAAGGTCAGATTGATTGAAAATGAAATTCTTCCCTTTTGTGTATTTTGTTTTTGTATTCTTTGTCGGTTTTCGTTGATTGAATTTTCTCTCTTTCCTTAGTTGGACATCATGGATAGGGGCACTGATGCTTGTAACTTTTTACTTGGAAAAGTGATACCCCTTCGTCTTGGTTATATTGGCGTTGTGAATCGTAGCCAGGAGGTAATATTCAACTAGACATTATGGAAAAATAGTTAAACTTGTTAGCGGGATTTCATTGCAGATGGACCATTTAACTTCTCTCCGTAAACTATAATATCATTTCCATTTGAGTTCCCTTGGAGATTTCATGTTTATGTTTTGGAGTTTCTTTTCATTTTGTACCTTTTTATTTTCTCAACTTCTATTTTACAGGCATTTGACATGTTTCTATTCCGTCTTTGTAGTGGCATTTCTGGTCCATGTTCTCTAACTAGCCCATTTGTGTCCTCATTCATTAGCAATTTTTCTTTAGGGCTGTGGTTTCTTCCTTGATAGTGCTTGTGTTCATTCTTGTGATATTTTAACTGATATCTTTACTTGGTGCCTTGACCTGTTCTCTAGGTTTCCTTAGCATTATGGTAGTTTAAACTTTAGGCGAAGAGATGCTAGCTTTAGAAGTATGGTGCTTTACACGTGATTCAAAACTTTCATCCTAGTAATCTCTTCAACATGATACTAAATTTATTTTTCTTTGAAACTGATATGTTTTGATATGATTATAAAACCTATGCAACTGTCCGTTAAAAAAATTCCTATGGAGCTAATTCTGTATCTTGATTGACAATATTCGGTAATGTCGGCAATATAATTATGTGTCAAATACTTTAATTGCATACTTTCTTTCTGTCTGAAGATTCATCACTATTAAGGTCGTATTCTCACGTAGTAGTAACTTGGTGTTTGGCTTCTAGCATTATATTTGCTTTTTCTTTATTATTGATCACATTGCATATGGTTCTTTTTGGGGGGAAATATGGTTAAACACACAAGTGCTAGAACGAAGCAACAAATGAAATGAGCGATAATGAAGTTTAGAGGGATGTACAAAATGCCTAACAATAAGGCTTTTTTGTAGGGGGTAAAAACTGTAGATCTTTTCGTTTAGATGACTGTGGTGTCTGAGCCAGCTTGGGCACACCTCGACTGTTCTATTGGGTACTTGCTATTTCCCAGTGGAGCAAGCATTCGGTAACTCGTTGAACCTTGACTGAGGTTTTCACTGTATTCATTGGCAGCTAGGCCATACCCTTGGAGGCAGTAATAACCATGCCAACTCTTTGATCCCACTTATGCACGCCCTTTGTTGTACCTATAGGGAAGAAATATAAGGCATTTTAATTTCAGCTTATGTGTAGGCAAAATAAGGTCACTGAAGCCTTGGTGGACAGAGTTACATGGTATCTTGCCGGGGGGAGGTAGCAAGTACCTGTCGAATTAGTCGAGGTGGGCAAAAAATAGCTTGGATGCTACAGTAATTGTTCAAATTCTTGAATTATAACTCACACCTATTAAAGTTTATGTGATTTGAACGTTTGTATAAATTGATTGGGAACACACGTGTCGAGAAACTAATATACATGTGTGTATTCACAATCCGTCATGTACATGCATGTTTGTATCTATATCTATTACAATACTATTCTAAAAGTGGGAAGATTAAAGTGAGAAGTTGATTGACCAAAGTGCCCAAATAAAGTTGAATGTCCTTTTTATCCTTTGAATTTATGTTGCTTCAAGAATTCACATACTAATTAACAATTCTTATTTTACTCGAAATATAAAAATAAATTAACAACTCTTAGTTATTATTCTAATTAATATATGAAGAATATCAAAAGGTAAACCTATTTATCTATCCCTTTGAACACGAGATAAGAAATTATGAATTGGCAGCTACTCAATTTGGTGACTTCTGGAATCCTGCAACATCAATATGTTAATTGTTATTTAGCAATGAAGATCCAAAAGTCGGAGTGATATATAGATTTATCACCCAAAACTCTACTTGCTAACACCATGTTTGGGGTGTGAGATTTGTGATAAATGGATCAAAGAGACCAAAACATATATCTTCGCCTGCGGGAACACAACCATAAATATGCAGTGGAATCAGATTGAATAACCTACTTGAAAACTTGTGTCTTGTGGCATAATGAAATATAGATTTTTGCGATTCTTGAACTGTGCTTTTGAGCTACTTTGCCTTTGCTTTTCTGCTGGATTTTTAGAAATGGTAAATCTTAACATTTTGATCAACGTTTGAAATCCAAAAATGAAATATTCTTACAGTACCTTTTCTTTGATTTTTTTTTTCCAGTTTGTCTTTGATAATTAATTTAGTTTAAAATATTATGAACTCTACGAATAAATAATCAAATGTGTGTAGGCTCTCAAGTTTCTAGATGCTCCTGGTAGACCAAAATGTAATTAGCTAAAAACACTTTAACCCTTGCTCTTTTACTTGCATTCCTTGATGTAATTGGCTATCCTTTGATAGCTAAGCCTTTTGTGAATAAGACAAATGCGCGTGATATTAAGTGTATGGTGATTATAGGGAGAAATACATGTGGAGAACCCAAACATGAAAGAGTGCTATTTAATGGAGGAAGCTGGCAGTTTACTTTTCTCAGACTCATGGTGTGTTTAAATACGAAAAGTATGTGCCTAGGGGTAATTGCTATAGGTACACCGTTACATTCTTACTGTTCATCAATTTAAACTTGCATCTTTCCTTTCAAATTTCGTGGAACTCATCGGACATATTCTAATATTGTTTGTATCATTTTAAAATGTTTATACTCATTGACATGGAATTAGATACTAGTGTCTATATACGTACTTAAGTGGAGTGGGTATAGAACATAAGCACACACATCAAATACACATATTAGTGGTTTCTGGGCCTATAATCGTCTAAATTGTTTGACTGAATCATTTATACAGGATATTAGGATGAATCGGAGTATTAAGGATGCACTTATAGCTGAAGAAAAGTTCTTCCGAAGTCGTCCTGTATGTTGGTACCATCTTTTGTTATTAGTTAATTTCAGTCTATGATTTAAGTATCTCATGTTTGATCTCTTTTTTTGTGTAGGTATATAGTGAACTTGCTGATCGTTGTGGTGTTCCTCAATTGGCAAAAAAGTTGAACCAGGTTATTAGTGATTAGTCCAAGAATCAGTGTAGTTTCTATATGCAATAAACTGGTTATGGGTTTGTCATATACACGAAAAGTCCTTTATAACATTCAATTTCTTTGAAATGTCGGAAACGTAAGCAAGTTTGTCGTATATATCTTAAAATTGAAAAGCTTATAGATTTTGATCTTCTACTTCATTTCATTGTTAAAATTGGAATTGGACAATTGAACTGGGAAAAAAAATTGTGTTCGGAAACATCTTTAACTTAAAAGCACTAGAGATACTCTTTCCCTGTGATTCTAGAAATACAAGCAAAATTTTTGGGTATAGGAATGGCGTGTTTGTGCTAGAGGACATGAGAGTGAATCACTTTGAAATATCTGTGGTGAGTAGCTCTCATAAAAGAGTTTTTCGTAAGTAGCTTGAGTTGTGGGATTGTGGCCTTCTTTATTATGTTTTGAATTGAGAGCCGGATTCAACAAAACAACTCTTTCATCTCTAAACACAAGCTTACTTGATACGAATGGTGTTAGGGACCCAATAAATTAATAAAGAAAATCAAGAACTTAATACTAGAAACTGAAAACACTAAAAATTAAGATAGAAAATTCGAAAACAAGTTTCTTGAACTCAAGAATGGATCAAGAAATTCAAGAATTAATTAGTAACTTCAAGTCAAGTCTAAATCTTAAAGATAACTTCGAATAACAACAATTAGCCTAAACTCATAAAATCTCATGCTTCATATGGTTATTGGCCAAAGAAGCTGCTCTGACTCAAGATAACTAGATGAAAAGAGGGATAACTTTATGCTCTAGTTGTTTCCTGCGTGGGGAGTCATTAGAGACAGTGAACCATGTGTTCCTACCCTACAAGTATACCTAACAACTATGGAGGATTTTTTTGAATCTCAAAGGCATCTCATGGACCATGCCTAGGAAGGTCTTAGAGACTTTGAAGAGTTGGGAGGCCGAAGGGGTGAATGCAAAGGACAAAAAACAAATGGAGAATTATCCCTGCTAGTATATGGTGGACTATTTGGAAAGAAAGCAATTCTAAGTATTTTGAGAGCATAGAGAATGATGACCAGAAGGTAAGTTAAACTGCATTTTATTGTTGTGTTTTTGGTGTAAACAATTATACTCCAATGACAATGTATCGGTAATTGATGTTTTAGACTCAATATAGACTGAAAACAATGGAAAATGAGACATCTATATATTTGGTTTCAATATAACCCATTTACTGTTTTGTGATATAATACAAAGTTACCTATTTCCAAAAAAAATAATAACATCTTTAAGGGTATAAGGGAAATTTTGAAGTTAAATTATTTTCAATTATAGAAAAGTGATACTTATTGGGATGGACTAAAAGGATAGTGTGCCACATAAATTGGGACAGAGGGAGTAATAATAGACTTGAAGATCTTGGAAAATTTGACTAGGTTTTCCTACTATCTTGGACGCCACTCTTGTGGGATTTTTGAGAATTTCATTGAAGACAACTTGAATGTGCATGGCTTGGGCACCAAGTTTGCTCCTTTGATGAACCTCTTTGTTGACTCTTTGGGACTATTTTGGCGCCTCCTTTAGCCTTTTAGTTGTTGAGACTTGGTTTGCAATCTGTTTCATCTGGACTTCATTGAAGTAGTTGAACTTTAATAAATTTTATTTGGGTTTGAGCTCTTCCTCCCAAAATTAAGCACTTCTTTGTTTGCAAAATGAGTCCACTAAGCTAGTCTTAGAGTTCCAAAGCTTTCATCCTCATCCGTTCATTGAGTTAGGCTTCTATGGATGCTATATTTGGTCACATTCTTTTGTGTGCAACTAATCTTGCCTTGTATGATTAGTTTACTATCCCACTAACCCCTCTCGAAGCAAGTTCCATTTGGTAAATTGAGATATTGTCACGACACCAAAGCACTGTATAGCTTGTTTGGCCAAGCTTAATTTTCCCAAAACTGTTTATTTTGCTCTAATAAGTGCTTATTTTTAAAAAAGTGAGTTGTTTGACCAAGCTTTTGAGAGAAAATGAGTGTTTCTGGGAGTAGTAATAATAGGTTTTTAGAAGCTAAAAAAGTAGCTTTTGCCTAAAAGCACTTTTTTGAAACATTTTAAAGACAAATACATTGAGAAGTACTTTTAAAAAGTTTGGCCGAATGCCCAAACACTAATTGTTGTTCAAAAGTGTTTTTTAAATTTATTGGCCAAACACAAACAACTTTTTACCAAAAGGTTTTTTTTAAGAAAGCACTTTTCAAAATAAGTTCATTTTAGAAGCTTGACCAAATGTGCTGGTAGTGGGCTTGGAATTAGAGATCAAATGGTCTTTAATAAGACACTATTTGGAGAGGGTTTATGGAGATTTGGAGTTGAGGAGAATGCCTTTTGGAGAGGTAATTGTAGAGAAATACAAGGTTTTGGGATGGGTATAGAGGACCCAAAATATTACACTTCGCTATGGGTATGGGTTATGAAGGAATGTTTTAAAGGATTGGGAAAAGTTAAATGGAAATGTATCATTTGAGGTGGGTGATGGAGTTAGGGTAGGCTTTTGGGACCTATATAGTGTGAAAGTAACATTTTGAATATAACTTTTCCTAGTATGTACACAATTTCATGTCAAAAGAAAATGTCAATCCAATGCATACAGAGGCTTCAAGTTGGAAAAGTTCATTGGGATTTGAGGTTTCCAATTTGCCATAGAGGAACTGCTTCTTGCGCCTGCGGTCGTTGCAACTAAACTAACAGAGGGATACTTGCAAGACTAGGAGATCGCATATTTCTTGAGTTTGACAGAGTTGCTCCACAAACTAAATATTTCATAGTTTAGCCTTTATTTTTGGACATGCGCGGAGGTTAATAATGATGTTTTCCTGTTAGGTCTTATTATGCAAAGCTACTGAGTAGAACAAAGGAAGACTTCCCTTTTCTCTTGATATGGATTCCTATGGTACCAAGAAAGATGTGTTTCTTTACTTGGTAGTTGTGAGGGGTATGATTGAAACAATCGAGAATTACATGTGGTAGTTGGTGCGTCATGTGCAAAAGACCCGGAGAAGATGTGGATAACCTTCTATTACATTGTCAAAAGGCATCCTGCTTGTGGTGGGAAGTTTTAGGATGGTTTGGCCTTCACTGGATGGTGTCAGGCACAATTAAAGAGGAAATGTTTAGTTGGACTTTCATAAAACGAAAAAGACTTCTTAGGTCACAGGATCTCGCTCCACTAACACTTATGTGGACCATTTGGAGAGAGAAATAGGAGAGTTTTTGGAGAAATAAAGGAAGACTTTGTACATCTAAGGAGTAACTTTTTTTCTCTTATTGTTTTTGGTGCACCCATGAGATCCCTTTGAGCATAGAAGATTGGGCATCTTTAGTAAGAATCATATCTTTTTGTGAGGATGCTCTACCTTTTGGTATGCTTCTTTTATACGGGTATTTATACTCTTCATTAATAAAATATTTTTAATTTGTCAAAAAATATCTGCATTGTGATGGTTAAATATTTCGTTAAATAAATGACTCTTTTTTGACAAATGAATTATCTTTTATAATATCATGCCTAGATGGTGCTAGCTTTACAAGTTGCATGTACAGTATGCATTAGGCTTCCCATAAGCAAAATGTATACACAATGGTATTTCCTCTTATACCTTAAGTATATATGAGCAAAAGAGAGCTTTAGAGTATTGAGATGAATTTTTGACTTATCCAAAGTTGTATTATTCCTCATGTTTTCTTGTTACTACCTTTGGTTGCACTACCCCCTTTTTGTTCCAAAAAGTAAAATGTTTCTTTCTTTCAATTGTTTTTCCCAGCAAAAGTAATTTCTCATAGTGCTCACTCACCTTTTGCTAAAACAAATCTCAAGTCAAATTTCTTTTTTTTGTTGTTTGTTTTTCAACTTGTTGGAACTAGATGGTCTTCTAGACAACTGTTTGTAGGACTATTGCAGATTTTTATGAACGTTTATTCAAAGAAGTGGAGCGGAGGCCAAAAATGGGGAATGGAGGGGGGCGGGGTTTAGTCTAATAGATAAGGAGAAGAGAGTGGTTGGAGAGGGTTTTGGGGAGGAGGTGTGGGAGGCAATAGAGTGTTATGCGGGGATACGACTCGGGGACTTGATAAATTCACTTTGACTGTTTATTCAAAGAAAAAGTAGAGCGGAGGCCAAAAATGGGGAATGGAGGGGTGGGGGTGGGGTTAGGGTTTAGTCTAATTGATAAGGAGAAGAGAGTGGTTGAGGGGTTTTGGGGAGGAGGTATGGGAGCCAATAGAGTGTCATGTGGGGATTTGACTCGGAGACTTGATAAATTCACTTCGGCTTTTTCCCAATAATATTGGAATATTGTCAATTACAAGGTGATGGAGACCATTAAGGAGTTTCAGCAGGGGTGAATTTGAGAGATCTTAACGCACCCATTAAGGGGTTTCGAGAGGGGTGAATTTGATCGATCTCAATGCACCTTTCATTGTCATCATTCCCTAAACGGAGGGAACATCCAACGTCAAAGAGTAGAGACCTATTAGTCTAGTAAGAATCATCTCTAAGATTAATTTTATTGTGCCTTCCGTTAGACTTAAGAGGGTTTTGGATGAGACTCTGTCTACTTTGCAACATGCTTATGTGGAAAAAGACAAATTATTTATGCAACTTTGCTGGCCAATGAAGTTGTTGATTACTAAAGAAAGTAGGGAGTGTTGGCATCTTGTGCAAGTTGGACCTTGAAAAAGCCTATGATGATTTTAATGGGGAGTTTCTAAACTTCATTATGTTGAAGACAAATTTTGTTGATTGATGGAGACGATGGATTAAAAATTATTTCTAATGTTGACATCGTTAATGGTAGCCCTCTAAGTTGCCCGGACTCTCCAAAAATGTTGTCACACCAGGGTCGGATCCTCCAAAATGCACTACTTTTAAAGGATCCGACACGTACCTAATGACATTTTTGAAGAGTTCGAGCAACATAGGTAGCCCTTGTGGTTTCTTTGGCAGTCCGAGAGGGTTGAGATATGAGGATCTACCATCTCCCATGTTCATCTTCGTTATGGATGTGCTGAGCAGGATGATAGATTTAGAGGGATTTTTTGTTGCAGTTGGGGAAGTAGTATTGTGAAGGTCTCACGTTGGTATTTTGTGACGCTGATAGATCTCAATTGGAACATCTAGGTCATGTGTGAACCTGGTTTTAGGTGGTGTCAGGCTAAAGATCAACTAGAGGAAGTGTGAAATAATACGGATGGGAGAGGTGGACATTGAAACGTTAGCTCAAGCTATATGACCAGCAGGATTGGGGCTCCTCCCACTATCTATCTTGGGTTGCTGCTAGGTGCTTCAAGTTGATTTGGATCCGGTAATACAAAGGATTGAGAAGAGACCTGTAGTGTGATGGAGAAGGTATTTGTCTAAATGTGAAAAAGTAGTACTTATTAAGAGTACTATATCGAGTCCCACACATATTTTGTCGTTGTACCATGCTCTGGTTAGTGTCGTAGGAAAATTGAAAAAAGCTTCAAAGAACATTTTATGGGGATCGATTGACAAGGCAAGGAAGTTTCACTTGATGAGGTGGGACATTATAACAAGTCCCAAGTATTGGGGGAGGATTGGGAGTCAAAATCTTAGGTTAGGAAAATAGTTATGGAGATTTGTGACCAAAGAATATTAATTTTTAAGGGAGGTGATTGTGGTTAAATATATTTTTATGCCATATGGTTGTGCATTAGGGAGCAATATTTTGAGGGGTGGGAAGAGTTTTGTGTCTTCGTTGACTTTAAGGATTGGGGATGGAAGGAGTGTAAGTTTTTGGGTGCACAAATGGTGTGGGTTCTTTGAGTATTCCTTTGCAAAACTTGTACAGAATATCTTGCCAGAGAGAGATGACAGTTATACAAGTGCCTAAAAAACCAGAGGAAGAGGTGTTTTGGGATTTGTGCTTTAAGAGGAATTTGCATGACCCAGAGATGACAGAGTTCCAAAGTTTGATTGGATGGCTTCACAAATAGTACATCACAGGAAAGTTACGATGTTTGGAGGTGGAGGTGGGTAATAGTGATGTTCTCTGTTAAGTCTTTTTACGTTAAGCTTTTATATAGGGAGGAGGACGCGTTCCGACATATCTTGATTTGGATCCCTAAAGTTCCTAGGAAGGTGTTTTTCTTCCCACTTGGCGAGCAGCTAGAGGGGTGCTATTGACGACTGAAAACTTGAGGCGGAGGAAAATCACCTACATCAACTATTGCTTATGTGTAAGAGTTTGGGTGAAGACGTTGATCATCATCTCATTCATTGTCTAGTGGCCCGGAGGTTGTGGTAGGAAATCCTGTTACTTGGGTGATGTCGGGTCCTGTGGAAGAAGTATTATTCAGCTGGAATATTGGTAAAAGTAGGAAAAGACTCATGCAGTGGAATGTGGGGTGCTGCTTGCACTTATGTGGGTTGTGTGGAGGGGAAGAAATGTGAGAAGTTTTGAGGGTGTAGATGAGTATTGTTAAACTGAGGAGAGCCTTTTGTCCCTTACTTCCTTTTGGTGCACCCATGATATTCCATCTTCTATAGAAGATTGGGTGTCGTTCGTAGAAAACCATTACATTTTGTAGGTTTGCTACTTTTTAGTTACTTCTTGTGTACGGGCGATTTTCTTTGCCCTTCCATAAATGAAATTATTACTTAGTAAAATAAGTAGATGACAATATTCTACAATGCAACTTCATGTTTGCAGCTTCTTTTTGTACGCAGATTCTAGTGCAACACATCAAGACAGTTCTTCCAGGATTGAAATCACGCATTAGTGCTGCATTGGTATCTGTTGCAAAGGAGCATGCCAGCTATGGGGAGATCACAGAGTCCAAGGTTTGTTCTGCCATATTGCTCATCTTTACCATGCATATACCTCAGCTATTGCTAATTTGTTGCGATATTACAACAGGCGGTTGATATCGGGTTTTTTTCATGGTAATTTTCTGTTTCATATTCAGCTTAGTTTACCCTTATCGTGTGTTGACATTATTTTCCTCTCAATCTAGGCTGGTATGGGAGCACTTCTACTGAACATTCTTTCTAAGTACAGTGAAGGTAATGTTGTCTCAAATTTGTTGAATCTCATTGAAGTATAGATTCTCATCTCTCTCTCTCTCTCTCTCTTTTTCTCTTTTGGGGTTCGAGAACAGCATTCTCTTCAATGATTGAAGGAAAAAATGAAGAAATGTCAACATCTGAGCTGTCTGGTGGAGCAAGAATTCATTACATCTTCCAGAGCATATTTGTGAAGAGTTTGGAGGTGGACATCTTTCGTATCAACTTGAGAATGCCAATCTATATTTTTTCTAACTTGGAGAAAAAATTTCTAAGCCTGACACTATTCATCTAAGTGATATTTAGTAGTATTTGTCAATGTGTATGCATGCGTTCTCGGGATAGCCAGTTCTGATTGATCATACTGCTCTTGGGAGGTTCTGCTTGTCTTTCTTACTATAATAAATAATAACATTAATGATAAATTGTTGCTCATGTGCATGGTACCCATATGCTATCTAGAAAATTGTCATCTTTCGTCCACAATGTGTCTTGTATCCACAAAAGTTTAAGCAGGAAGAAATTCCCTCCCATTTTGACCTACTTGCTTTAGCGCTCTTTTTTGACTATAACCATGTCCCCTACAGCTGAACGTTGGACTCTCAAATTCTGGGATATAGTCCAACGTGATGATTGAGAAAACTGAAAAGAAACTTAGCTTCTTTGCATCAGTATGGTGTCTTAGTTAATGTTATTCAAATAGTATTCCAAAATTCAACAAATATCATCAAACTAGTCCATCTTTTGCAGGAGGTAGATCCTTGTGAAGATTTAACTGATGACGACATCCGAACTGCCATTCAAAATGCAACTGGTCCTAAATCTGCTTTATTTGTGCCAGAAGTAGGTTCTTGATGTGAACCCTTACTTGCTTTTGGAAATGCTTTTATTTTGTGCCAGTGGTTGAGTGCTTTCTCCAGTAGCTTCATATAAAATCTATTCTATTTGGTTGTCCTTGCACTTTATATATGTAGGTTCCATTTGAAGTTCTTATCCGAAGACAGATAGCTCGTCTGTTAGATCCAAGTCTTCAGTGTGCACGATTTATTTACGACGAGCTTATAAAAGTATGCCCTTTTGTTGAGAAATGTCTTTGGTTTTTGAGTGTTACGTGTTTGTATCTACTGTTCAACTTGTATTATTTATTCACAGATGAGCCATCGGTGCATGGTTAATGAATTGCAACGATTTCCTATTTTGAGAAAACGGATGGATGAGGTTATAGGTTACTTTTTGCGGGAAGGCCTGGAACCTTCAGAGACTATGATTGGACACATTATTGAGATGGAGGTATGTTGAACCTTCGGCTGTCCTATTGTATACTTCTTTGTACATACATGAACTTGTGTATAAATTGTGTGTGTGTGTACACATATATACTCTTCTGTATTTCTGTGTACTATGAAGTGAATTTGCTTAATATAGCCCAACCTACTTTTGAGATCCTTGCTATTCTTGAATCGTCTTTTCTTATAGATCATAATCTATTTCACAATTGCTATACTGTCAGCAGCTTAGGAGACACCAGAGTTTTAGTATCAAAGACTGTAAGGTTAACTCAAATAATAAGCTAATGTAATTGAAACAATAAACAGTAATAGCTGCTAACATTTGTAAGTGCATCAGTGGATTACCTAATCATCACTGCATCCGTCGTTATAGAAAGTTCAAATTTCTTCAACTTTTTAATATTTTGTTCTAGATGGATTACATAAACACTTCACATCCGAATTTTGTTGGGGGGAGTAAAGCTGTGGAGATGGCAATGCAGCAGGTCAAGTCCAACAGGATTACTGCACCTGTTCCGAGGCAGAAAGTAAGTACTTGATATGTTGCTTATCGAGTTTATGGCCAAAAACATCCTTAAACTATACCCCAAACTTAAATTACATCCTTAAAATATCTTTTTTGGCAAAAAACATCCTCTTAAGTATTTGAAAGTTAACAATTTCCATTCTTCTGTTAGATATCGTCAAAAAAACTAAGGGATCCTACAAAAACATGAGCAGTTCATGTGACTATCAACAAAAGTTCTTCTGGTTAAAAATGCCCTTAACGTATTAGAAATGGTTTAAAAATGCCCTCCTTCCACCTATTGGTTTAAAAATACCCTTAACGTTTTGTTTAGGATCAAAAATACCCTTAAGTTAACAGTAGGACATGGAATTTAAAAAAATAAATGGTCAATTTTCATTGGTCCACATCATTTTTTTTTTTTAAATAAAAAGACCCACCCAAGCTAAACCCAAATCCGTTTTTGATTAGTCTTTGCATCTTTTACCCGTTCCTTGAGGGATTGTGTTTTGTTTTTTCGAAATTGGGGAATTAGAATTTGCATAGCGTCGGAACAGAGAGTGAAAGAATGAGTGAGGTGGAAATTAGGAGGATGAAGCAAAAAAAAATTTGGTACTTTGGCAAAGAAAGGGGAAGACTATTTCTTGACTAAGCCTGATTATTAGAGGATTTCATTGACCTCTTTTTCAGTTTTCGCAGTAATTTTATCACATATGCTTTAGTAAATCTGTTAATTGCCTGTGATATAGCTACAACATCAGTTTTCTTGTATGAATTTACTAAATTTTGGTTTCTCTTGAATAGATTTTTGATGGGCATAATGGTATATCAACTGCTATTTTCGCTAAAGAAAATCTATTAAACAATGTTTTGAGTGTTATTCTTCAAAGAATTAGTAGGGAAGAGTGGCTTCAAGCACTTCCACGAGCATAGTTGTGGATTTTGTGAAAACTGATAGTATAGAGTTTCAGCAAAAAGGCATGCTGCAAGATTTCTAGCTTTAATATTTTTCACCAGTGAAACGGGTTTGGGTTTGGATTTGGGTAGGGCTTTTTATTTGATGTGGACCAATGAAAATTGACCATTTGTTTTGTTAAATTCCATGTCATATTTCTGTTATCTAAATGGCATTTTTGAACCTATACAAAATGTTAAGGGCATTTTTAAACCAAAAGGTGGAAGGAGGGCATTTTTGAACCATTTCTAATACGTTAAGGGCATTTTTGAGCCTTTTCCCTTACCTGCTATAAAAAGTTCCTGAAAAAAATATTTAAAAACTTAGACACCATTGCTTACAGAAACAAAAAAACGTTTGGAAGGTGTGACTGTGAGGATACATGATCTGCTCTTTTTCTCATTTAGTAACAAAAAGAAGCTGAAGCTTAATTATCTTTACCTTTTTCAAAGCCAAACTGTATTTAGATCAATAAATTTTTGGGCCAATCTATATTGAAGTGATCAAAATATTGATTATGTCTCGCATTTGAGCTTCATTCTACATTATTAGAAGTGGAAGTCTCCAACAAACGCCGCTTCTAGCATATTCAATTGAGAAGAAAAATATTTCAACTAATAATATTTTTAATATCAAATTACATGAAAAATAAATGAAAAAAATTGTCAAATTAAAAGATTTTGCATAATGCTAAACTCAATTACCGAAAAATTTCACGATGGTATTTTTGGCGTATCTAAGAATAATAATTACGAAGGGATGACTTGATTTTTGTGGGATCAAATTCAAGTAGAAGGATGAAAATTGTTCACTTTTAAATACTTGAAGGATGTTTTCTGCTAAGAATGATACTTTAAGGATGTAGTTTAAGTTTGGGGTATAGTTTAAAGATGATTTTGGCCAAAACCTCTTGTTTCACAGACTTCAGTGGATCTTTTTCTCTGATCTCATTTAACTAGTCACAAGTTACTGCTTTTATCTCATTGATCAGGATGGAGTGGATTTAGAGAAAGCGCCAGCATCTGAAAGAAGTCTGAAGTCGCGTGCTATTCTTGCTAGACATGCTAATGGAATTGTTCCTGATCAGGTATGACTTCTCTGCACCATCATCTGCAAGCTTGCTTCTCTTCCTTGCCATCCTGCTGGGGGATTAGTTTGGTGTTTTATTTATTTTCCTGAAGATGAAGTGAAAGCATTAAGATTGGCCTGATTATTGTGCTACCTTGTCCGGAAAAGCAGGTTGCTCGGCCTGCTGCAGAAGAGAAAACGACAACATCAGGTATATCTCCTTCTGGTAACACATGATGCTATGCCATGTGATCTTTACTTGTATTGCAGTATGCAAGTTATGTTTGTTACACTTTAGTTCGAATGCTACACCATATGATTTTTTTTTCTGCTGTTTAGTATCCATTTCCTTATCCTGGACTCCTAGTTTCAGATCCAATGTTTGCATGTTTTTATTGGCGATGTCCTAATATTTGTTCTTCACAATCAGGATCAAATGTTGGTTCAAGCTGGGGGATATCATCAATATTTGGTGGATCAGACAGTCGTACATCTGTCAAAGACAATCCCATTAGCAAGCCATTCAGTGAACCTGTCCAGAGCATTAATCACGCTTTCATCCACTTGAGAGAGGTATGTATTTGAAGGCCCCCTGTAGTCTACGATTACTAGGTATTCAATTTGATGATCATCTTACTTGTGCTTCTCACCTTTTTGAAGCCCCCAAGTGTGCTGAGGCCGTCAGAAACTCATTCGGATCAGGAGACTATTGAAATTGCTGTTACAAAACTGTTATTAAGGTCATATTATGACATTGTCCGGAAAAACATCGAGGACTCAGTACCTAAAGCAATCATGCACTTTCTGGTAATAATGATATCGTGATCTTGCGTCTTAACGATCTCTTGCATTGATGTTTTGACATCTACTTGAGTAGGCTTTCACTGGACTTGTGCTTTTGATAGGGAAGATTTTTTGGTTCCATTTCTTGCAAATCTTAAGTAATTTGAGATGAGTACTCTGTACTACGATCTGTTTTTATTTTAAAAAACAATGATAGTGTTCACGCCAGTTTGTGGCACCTCAATTATTCCACCATGTACCAGCTTCCTCCCACCAAAACAAGTACCAAGTAAGTTTGCTCACCTAGGCAGATGGGAAGAAATCCCCCAGTGTTCTTTTGTTGTCTCTACCAGGATTTGAACCTGGTCTCCAAAGGTTTGCACCAACTTCATTGACCAGGAGGCCACACCCTTACCCTTGGGTGCTAGGATGTGTTACTTTTTCTGATTTGATAGTGCAACTCTTCCCAGAATCTTGTGTATTCGTCTGTTTCAGGTGGAATTTTAAGTATTGTTAAGACTCTGCTGTTGGCTATGTTGTATATATGTGTGATAGTCTAGATAAACTGGGAAACAAATAGGAAAGAGTAAATAATCTTCTTTAAGTTTGAAGATTTTCTTGGTTTTTCTGCCAAAAGGTCAGAGGTTACTGTGCAAGGAAGTGTTCTCTTGTTTTATTTATATGATGTAGTTGCATCAGTGGCAATGTATATATAGATATACAAATTTATGTATGTATTCATGTTCAACCTCCTTGTTTGATAAAAATGTCTTCTCTTTTCTTGTTCAGGTCAACCACACAAAACGAGAACTCCACAATGTATTTATCAAGAAACTTTACAGGTATTGTATGAGAGCAAGAAATCCAAGTTTATTTGAAGCCCAAAGTTATTACAGACATCTGCTTATTGATCTTTTGCTAGGGTTCCTTGCTGAATAAAATAGTCCTCACTCAGGAAGTGATTTGGTGGACACACTTTTTGGATGCTGTGATACTCTATGCTGATAGTGCAATATTTTTCTTGCTCAACTGCTTAGCTATCTCAAAAATGTTATGGTATGTAGTCTATGGTTTAGTCGTGATTCTTATCAGTGTGCTTACAACATGTCACAGAGACAACCTCCTTGAAGAGATGTTGCAGGAACCTGATGAGGTAGCCTTGAAGAGAAAGCGCACTCGTGAGACACTTCGTGTTCTTCAGCAAGCTTTCAAGGTCAGATCTTGGTTTGCTTTTATTCAGAATATAGATTTGAGTTTTTCAGAGAAATGTGTATTAATGAACTATTGGTGTTAGCAATGTGGCTAGTTGTAGTTTGGTAATTAATGTCTGAAAATTGTAGATCTCTGGGGTTCCAATTTTTTTTCTTTGTTCAGGTCTTCCAAGTTAGCATGGGTGGATGGTGGTCTCTATGATCTATTTACGTTCTTAATTGAATCCAAGTAATAGAGATATGAAACTACTACCAAATTGAACAAAACACGGACACAACACACTAGACCCATAAGCTTCTAAAATTCAGGGGAGCATGATAGATGGGAGATAACAGTTCAAAAAACATTTATAGTTGATTCAGAATCATTCAACATTATGACAGATTAATAAAAGAAACCCAAATTTCTCATACTAATTGGCGTTGGGCTTTCCTAAAAGTTTGTCATATTCAGGCGTGTTCCAAGTAGAGTAGTGACAGCTCATTTCCAGCTTTCATTTATTCGACTTTTCTTCAAACAATCCCCACTCACCCCACCCTGCAATAATTGGGTTTACCAGCCCATGAAGATGAATACTTAGTGGTGTTATCATTCAATTTTACTCATATGGAAGTTTCTGAAAAGGCTGAATACATGTGGCTCCTTAAACTTGTCTGGATTTTTCATTTATACACCTAAACTAAGGGTTGTACCTATTGAACACTTGAACTTGAGCCAAACTGTGTCTAGTAGACACAATGTGCTTTTGTGGCAAAGTGCGTACTTCCCACTCCTTTTTAGCACATTAAAAGCCTTTAAAATAGCTAAATTTTTTGGCTCCTTCCAAATTTCTTCTTCCTCCTTGCCACCACATCCTTCTGCCACCCTTCCCTTGTTGTCTCCATCTATTAGTTTAAAACAAAAAAAAAAAGAGGGGGGGGGGGGGGGGACAAAATTTGCAATCCACCCGGTCT
>JAJONR010011728.1:0-24112 GCA_029582245.1 Solanum etuberosum | reverse complement strand
GATGAAAATCTAATTGTTTTGAGCCTTTAACTAGTCAAGAAATTCATTTAGGGTTTTCTTAGAGGTAAAAATATAAAAATGACCCTTTTTAATATTTTCTCGTCGGCTAATTCGTCACTGCACTGTATCAGGTTACTAAAATAGTCATAACTTTTTACTCAAAACTCCGATTGTTGTGAAATTTGTTGCGTTGGAAAAGAAGATTCAAATACTTTTAATTTGATAGGGTATGGTGTATGTAACTCTTTATATTCTAAGAGATATGATTTTTTGAAGTTGATCCAAGTAGAATCTTACATCAAAACTTAATCGATATGGAAACTTTCAACTCAACTTTGTGGTAGGAGATTCTAGTGACCTTAATTGATATCCAAAATCATTCCCACACTAAAGAATTTACCTTAATAAATATGGGCAATTTAAGAATCTCCCGATACGACCCTACATGTAAATGAAGAATAGTTCAGACCTTAGCTTTGAAATTTTCGGGGTGTTACATTAAATGTGATGGGACGTGTGGGTCCATGTAAGTCTTCACATCAACAACTTTTATGCCTTTTGAGGCATTGCAAAAACTCAGTAGTCAATATATTTTCTGAAGTGCATCAATATATTTATTATAAAAAAAATATAAAAGGAGTAAATTAGACTTTAAAAAAATAGTGCAATCAAATACATTACCAACATAAAGACACAATGGAAATTAAAGGAAAAAATTATGAAGTGCACAGCTTGAAGATTGTACAAACAATAAAGGCATACTAAAAAGTAGAGTTATACAATAAACTACTAAATTGCCCTTGTCTAGGAAGCAAACATGTTGATGAATACATGCTTCCTAGGCTCTTATATATAATTAGTAATAATACTAATTAGTAATATTGTAATCTTTAAGGTTAAAAGTTTAGAATAAAAATTTCAGGTGTTTATAGTTGAAGATTTAAGGATCATTTGTTTTGCAGGTAACATTATTCTGAGATTATAGTCCGTGAGTATGATTGTGAGACTAATTTAACTAACTTTAAAAAGTAGCTTTTTTAAAAGCTATTTTCAGCCAATCCAAACGGGCTCGAAATATAAGAGTTATAGTTGAAAAAACATACTAATTTTTCTCTTGAATTCCAAAGGTGACACTTATTTTGGGATAACTTTTTTTTGCTAAGATGGCACTAAAATATTAAAATGTAGAATTTTAGCCTTTTAAAAGAACTTTTTACTAATAATATTACATGAAGGGAACAATATTTTTTACTCCGTTAACATGTGATTACTTAATTGATAAAAATATAGATATTTTTGTACTTATAAAAATTGTGTCATGATCCGAAAACTTGAGTCATGATGGCATCTATCAAAACCACCGATAGATAAGCCAACCCATATCCTGAAATGACAAGTAACGAGCATATTGGGCTGAAACCTTAAAATAGCGGAAAGATAAACAACAAACAGAGAAGCAACAACAGAAATGAGAAATGACATAAATAATAATTAATACAATAGTACAAGATCCAATCCCACTGTCACGCCCCAAGGTAGCCCCTATGCGTAACATGGCGTATAAGACCCGAGAGGCCCCATACAAGCCACTTAGCTTTCATCATACAAGAAATAGAATAATGAGATTTAAAAGCCAGTTTCAATGTATCAAAGTTTTATCAAGCAAATCAGAAATTCTAACATCGTCTCAATAGCCATCTAGTACATAAGAATGAATCTGGGTGAAACCCGTATATCATGTTCAAAACGGAAATAAGAAAAGACTGAAAATAATAAATGTCCGTCCTCGAAGCATGAGTACTCATCAAAGCTCGAAACCTCCCCAACGAACTCTAGCCAGAAAACTGAGAACCCTGACTGTCGGACCCTACATTTAGGAAAATGTAGGCAAGAGTATGCGTTAGTAAAAATATGTACCAAGTATGATAGCCATGCATAAAACGTTTTAAAAAAACATGCTTAAGGATAGGGATACCTTCATGAGATGTAAGGACCAAGATTAACATGAGATAAAGAGTTAAAAAGCATTAATTATAAAACATGGTCAATGCACATAATCATCATCTTAAACATGCATGAGATACTTCCTTGAAGTAACCTTAGTTTATCATAACTTTCTTGTGGGAAGTAGCCTTAACCGACATAAAAGACCATGAGAGCTATCATCATGGAATCCGGTGTCTCCCACATCAAAAAGAGTTGTCCTACTTGTCACGGTAAGGACCATGAACTTCTAGCTTATGTGGATCCACTAGCTAATGTCTATCTAGACAATCCTATGTCGGCACATAGTTAATGGGACATGGGTAATCACCACTTGTCCACTCAGTTCTAAGCTTAACTTCCACGAAATAGTTCGTATTCATATTCATCTTAGCTCTTAAAGGAACATGGGTAATCACCTCTTGTCCTAACATCATGTGACATGGGTAATCACCTCTTGTCATTCAATTAGAGAACATGGGTAATCACCTCTTGTCTCATCATTAGAATAGCTCCTAACATTGGTTCGTTTTAGGTAAGAAAACCTTTCAACCCTAAGAACCCTTATCATGTGAGAAAACCTTTCACAATTCATGCTTACATATGTATATGAGAAATCCTTTCAACAACACAACAATAGAAACAACATTGATACTTCACTCTCAAAGCATCTTTAAAATATTTACATAAATTTTATGAGAACATGCTTGATTTCATAAACTTCTCTTTCATAATCCAAAACCCACATCATATGATCATAACTTGGAAAACATGGAAATTACATTGGTTCATGGGGGATCATCATAAAAACATGAGATTAACTTAATTCATGCATAAAAGATCATGGATCAATCAATTACATCAATATTTAAAGGAACCAATGACATGGAAGAGAACCCTAACTCAATTGGTGAATTCTAGCTTTATAAATTGCAGAATTTAGGAACTCCATGAATGGAAGAAATCCATGGATGAAAACTATGATACCTTAATGCTAATTTCTTAACTTCAATGGATGAATTAGAGACTTGACTTGAAACCCTAGGTTGATCCCTTCTTCTTCAAGCTTTCTAGAGAGAGAAATATTTTGAGAGGAAGACTTGTTCTTCTTTTGTAAATTTGAGAGGATGATTTCAATTGGGCAAATTTGGGGTTAAAACGTTTATATAGGGGTTTTGGTGAAGCGTAAAACGACATAGTATTAGGATAAAATAATTAAAAAAAGACCCAAAAGCCCTTAAAAATATTAACCGCCGACTCAGACGACGGCCAGACCGATGGTCCGTTGGTCAGACCACGGACCGTCCTGTTAGGGCGTCGTTTGGATCAGAGGCCAGGCCCTATGGCCTTGATCTACAAACCCCCATCCACGGACCGTGGATCCAACGACAGTTTGTTGTTCCCGGCCGTGGATCCTGACTTTTGATCCTGAATTTCTCTAAGTATGGGGCTCACCTACGAGACCTACCTACGACTCGTACATTGAACGACGGACCGTCGTGTTAGATCGTTAAACAAGTACTGGAACTTAACATTTTTGGAAAACTGGCTGGCCAATCGACGAACCCAACCTACGGTCCGTGTGTCAGGTGACGGACCATCGGTGGCGTCCGTCAGTCTGGCACTAGATTTCTTAAAAGCTTAAATTCTTACCCTTTCTTGAATCTGAGGTGTTACACCCACGCCCTGGTGGATGATGGTACAAAGCTACTAAAATGAGTACAAGCCCCAAAATAAGCAAAAATAAGTACAAACTTATCTCAAATACAAAAGACTAGCCAAAACCATATACAGATGGAGATTAGTCAAACTAAGATGTCGATAGCTCACCCTTAATCTCCAAATATCCCTGGTGCAAGGCACAAATGACTATTATCGACTAGCGCTCGGATCTGCACCAGGAAAATAGATGCAAACTGTAGTATGAGTACTAAAACAACAGGTACCAGTAGGCATCATAGGTCAACTAAACTTGGAAAACAAATACATAATGAAAATGAGGAAAGAAATAGTAACTAGAGGTCAGATAAATGGAACAATAACGGAAAGTCTAACCATACACCTCAATAATCTAGAAGAAACGAAGCAGTAAAGTAAATTAAATATCTAAAACCTAACTAGACCCTAAATGCCCAAGTACACTCATGTGCAATTGAAAAGGAAAGATCCCAAACAGACCCCCATAAGCTCGATGAGTACGTATAAGAGCTAACATAATTTCTAAGTAACATTGATAAATACCAGAATTGGAGAAACTAAAATCCCAAACCTCAAATCGCGGTTAAGGCACCCCAAAAACCCCAATAGAACCATCTTGTCAAGAATTGTGCCGGGACCTCATACCTCACCTTATAAACATACACCGAAAACTTGAACCATGTCTAGATGAAGTACGCCTAGACCTCAAACCGCGGCTAGTAAAAATAAGTCTGGACCTCAAACAATGGCTAAGTGAAGTGCGACCGGACCTTGAACCGTGGCTAGAACACTCTGAAGAAGTCAACTATCAAACGCTCATCATCATGCACGAATAAATTATTGAAAGAGACCACCTTCAGAGTTACAAGGGACCTACTCCAACTCAAAACCCATGACCCTATCCAATGTAACCAACAAGGCCCAAAAATACGGGGCTTAAGCATAGGGTGTTATGATTGGAAGTCCAATAAGAGCAGAGTTTTCATCAAGCTAAGGATTCATAGTATAAGATCCAAGTCGGCTACATCAGTCTATAGGGAGCTAGAACCTTCCAAAATGACGTCGGAGGATTTCTAAGGCACACAACTCCAAATAGTAATTTCTATGGCAATCACTAGTTTAAGCCTAGACTAAAACCACAATTAACTTACAAGCGTCAACGCACAAAGTAGAAGGCAAAAACATGGCATGCTGATACGCCCAAATTACACCTCCCTAAAGAAGTATAAGCGATCATTATTCAAATAAAGAACCTAATAGAGGTTAGGGTCGATCCCACGAGGAATGAAGTCTAGATTTAGGCTAATTAACAATTGATCATACTTTTAGTCAGATTATTTACATAAAGGGGGGGGGGGATTAAATACAAAATATTAATTGATTTGAATTCGGTAACAAGTAACCAAGTAAACATGATTTAACAATTTGTAGAATCAATAGAAGATGAAACTAGGGTATATGTGTTCCTCACAAGTTCTTAACGCAGTAAACCTTATAATAGTAACCTTGTCTAGTCTTTAACATGTAAAGTCGGTAAGTTAGGTATCTCCTAAGTGATTGGTCGTTCAAATAGGAAATATCACCACGTAACTTGGTCGGTCTACAAGTGTGTGCTTTACTAACCCTTACCCTTGACCCCAGATTATCCTTCACAGAGATGGTTCAAGATATTAGACGGTGGATTATCACGCCAAATCTCCATTGTTAATCTCTTTTCCCATTCGTTATTTCCTTGGTCGGGTAAGTAGGAATAAGGTGGATTCTAACGCATGCCTTCGTTAAAAAGCAATCAAAACAAAGAGATTAACAATACATACATAAACATTATTCAAGAATTACTAATTATTAAGTCTACTTTGTTAATTACTCATGGTTCCCACAATCCTAGTCGTGGATTTAGCTACTCATGTTTTGGTAATGACAATTCATATTAAGTTTGGTAAAATAAACCATGAACTTATAATTAGAGTAATCAAAATCAGGAATCTTGAATTGACGAACAAAAGCTATATTATAAACTGATGCTTCAAGAATTAAATGGACAAAGTGTTCACCAAAATAATTTTCAAAGCCAAAAACAAAGTATCAAATTGTCTAACTCTCAAAAAAGTACAATAAAACAAATATTTATAGACATCTAATCCTAAATAAAGTCAAAAAAGGAAACATAGGAAAATTAGGCTCGACAGTCAATCCTACGACTTGGTCCTACAAATCGTAGGAAAACCTACAGTTCATAGAGACCTTTTGTCAAACAACAACTTCACTTCTTAACTTATAGACTTTTCTACGGGTATGTTCTATGAACTGTAGAACTTTGCATGACCCATCCTGGCATTTCGTAGTTTCAAGTACTGAGACTCAATTTTCTGATCTTTCATACGACTTGAACCTACGACTTGTAGAAGTTTCTATGGCTCGTAGTCTGGTCTCGTTGTTTTACACTTAGCTCTAATTTTCACTGCTTCAGTCCACGACTCATTCTTACGACTCATTTAAAAGTCTACGGCTTGTAGGTTGAGTCGTCAAAACAACAAAAACTAATGTTTCACCTTTTTCCCTTCTCAACTTGTCAAAAACCTATTTTCCTACAAAATACAAGCAAACTACCATTAAATCTAATAACAACTAATTAAGACACACGCAAAACTCCAAGTTTAAAGCATTATCAGTATCGTAAATCTGCGGTACATCAACACCCTCAACTTAAAATCGTTGCTGGTCCTAAAGCGACACTACTAACTCTAAATGACACGATGCAAAAGTAAACCCAAAACTCAAGCAATCACATGACATTTTCTCAATAATCAATCCTCCATTTTCATTTTTTCAGCACAGTGCAATCATTAAGCTCAACAACAAGTCAAAACATGTGGATTAATTTATGACATAGACATACTAATAGATACATTCACATACACAAATAATAATCACGAAGATACCAACTACTGACAATGTTACTTGTGCCCTCACCGCAAAGAAATCCCTTTGTTCACATAAATATTGATTTATAGTTCAATTTCAGGGACTCAGTATACACTCACTCTCACAATTGAATTCAATACAGTACATGCATAATACCATAGTCTTGCCCTTATTTTTTATACTTAGACTCTCATACCGTTAAATTAGGATCACTATAGGACTTTTTTAGCTTGTAACTTAGGCTCAGGGTCAGGTGTGGTCTATTTGGATTTTAAGTGACTTTTCTTCCCTCCTTGACATTACATTGGCTATTTTTCTCTTTTACAACCAATCTGGGTATCACCTTAATTTTTCTTTTCTCCTCATTTTTCATTAAAGCTCGGGTGTGGCTTTGACTTGCTTTTCTTTTTCATTTCAACTTTTTCTTCAACTTTTCATTCTTTTATTTTTTTTTATTTTCTTTATTCTGCCACACCATCTTAATTTTTTCTCTTTTCTCAATATACAACTCTTTTCATACCCCTTTTTTGTTTTCCTCTATAGTAGCCACCCTCAACTTAGGCTTTTAGCGTGACTTGAGGTGCATGATATCCAAGGAGGTACCAGTGCCAAAACAAAGGTTTAAAAATTATCACGGGTATGGTGAATTGAGTAAATTGAAAGAATGGTCTAATTCAGGTTCAACAATTTGGATCGAAGGGAGCATTTTCATTTGGTTGGTTGTTTTTAGGCTTTAGTGGACTCAGTTTGAACAACGACCTATGATCCTTTACTAATTAATAGTTAAATAATCCTTGTAAGACTAACACACCAAGTTCTAGATTGACTTATATTATATGAATGAGAAATTAATCTCACACACACATGGCATATCATTTCACTACCAAAATTCGGTGTACCTAGTTCATGTTTCAGTTTAAGCCAAATTATCATATCAGTTCCTATCATGTTATGCAAAGATCCTACACAGTTGACTTACCAATCACACAGATATATCACAAACATAAAATTTTGATGGATATCAATTTAATTACTACCATCATGCTTTTGTATCTAGTCTACTTTTATAATCGACATCCTAACATGCCGGTTCAACAGAAATTAAATAGTCCTTGGGGAAAAAGAACACATGCAAGAAAACCCCAAGGCATGGTCTGAATGTTAGGGTTATTCAGACTTCACCCTTCACACTCTTAACATATTCACCCCAACCACAAAGAAAAGAATGTGTAATGTCCCTTATGCACGAATAATAAAGATTCAAAGGTGAAAACAAATGTGTGGCGTCTAAGCACCGAAGATCTCGACAAAGGCATATAGGTCCGCTGGTGGGGACCTCAGTGCAACAATGTGTCCCTCCGAAGTGGTATGTAGGATGCCATCGGTAACGTCCTCTGAAACAATCTGAGGATCACCATCTATAATGCTCCTCGAAGTTGATGCTCTGGCTACCAACTCCCAGAATTTGTCATCTGGTGATGATATTGCAGATTGGTGATGATATATCTGCTCGACTGTTGTGGAGAAGCCTCAAATTTATTCCGCTCTTTCTTTCTAACACTTCACTCCTCAACCCCGTCAGTAATATCATCACCAGTCCGCGCGCACTTCCCAGTCACACGAGAGGGGTTTGCATCACCAAATAAAGTAGCAACAACCTCATCTCCAGCCTCCATAGATGAAGGATCCATAAGGAAGCAACCACAGTAGCCAATGTATCAACGTCACCCCATAGTCTGGCCAACTCAGTCTGGAACCTACAAGATCTGCACTCGACATAGTCTGGGGATGGGCTAGCATTCGTAACTCGAAGGCATCTATCCTCCATCGTGTGGCTTGAGTCTGCTCCGCAACCACAAATTTCATCCTCATCTCAGACTCCTCAATAACTATCTGTATGCAGGGTTAAAAATGGTACAATAACTAAGCCATCTGAGTCTCTAGCCGCGGAAGTTTGGCTATGGGAAAAGTAGAGAGACCCGAGGTAGTGGGTACACGAGGTGTGCTATCAGTCGGGCAAATATAGATGGAGGACCAGTCCCAACAAGCTCAGTAGTAGTGGCTGGACTATCACCCTCTCCGGGCTGCTCCTATGCAGGGCCCTCACCTATAACCGACATATCAAAGTTGATGTCACATCTCGGTACAGTCGGGTCAGCCTCATCATGAATCAGACAAACGTCCATGGTCTTGGTAACGTCAATCAAAGCATTAATAGCTATCATCGAGACATGGCCTCTCTAGGCAGCTGGAAGATCAGGCATGTGTATGAAAGTGTAGTGGTTTTTGGAAAAGTTCTCTCATGGATCTCAATAATCAATACATGGGAGAAGTCAATCTCATGCCCGACCATCAAACAAGCTACCATCATAGCCCGATCTAAAGTCAAATGATTGTCCGCCATAGTAGGAGATAGTCTAGAGAAGACAATGAACCACCAAAATTTTGCAGAAAAACTAAGTGAAGCCTTAGTTATAGGTGCCAAAAACTCACGAACCCACTCGGTGTCGACACCTTGCTCAGCTATATATTCGGTTACCCATCTCAAAAAGGCTTCTTTCTGATCTGTATCCCTCATGGATGATCTATTCCAGACTAACTTCATCTGGTAGTCAAACTCAACCATATCGATAGGCTGTTAATGTGATGGGCCATAAATAGAACGCCAGACTGTGCGCTCTGATAAATCCACGAGAATGTCCTATACTAATGTGGTCAGGAGTGGGGGCTGATCCAACTCTTTGGCCCTCGAAGGTAGGGCATTTTTCACCATAGTTGTGTAGGAGGCATAAAACTCCCGCACCATGATAGCATTATACTTTCCCTTTGAGTCAGCCATCCATTCACATCTGTGCCTCCGAAATAACTCATGTATGCATGGTACGGTGTGAAGGCTCCCAGTAATAACCCGTCACTCCTCTGTAATAGGTCGGGCATTCTTTTTTTGAGTATTTTGGCAGATTGCATCCAAATAGATATGAAACATGCCATGGACACACCATCGATTTGGTTTGCCCGGGATGATCCAGAATTAAACTGAGAACCAAACTACGATCCGAAGCCTGACTCAGACTGTGAGCTGGATGCCGACTCTTCCTGTAAAGTGACCTGCTGGCTAGAAGTTTCAGCTCCCTCTTCAGACTGGGAACTGATCCTCGTGGAGGTGCGACTATGCTGACTGAATCTGAATCACCTCTACTTGTTTGGTATGTTGCCTTGTCGTCTGGGGTTATTTGGGTGAACCCTCTCCCACGTTCAAATTGTATTCCAAACCACTTTATTCATCATCTGCATATTCATCCCACAACTGATATGTTGAAGTAGTCCCCGCTTGGAAAAAAGATGTGGTGGACTTGCCCCCACTTCGTGAATTTCCCTTTAGCGGTATTGTACATGTGGAAGACTCATTAGTACCATAAACACACAAAAAGAAAGCAAAAAAGTTTAAAATAAAACTAAGAAACCAAAACAAAAGTTGCGGGAATTACACTATTATTGGTCCTATGGTTGGGTTCCTATGGACCGTAGAAGTTTCTACGAGCCGTAGGACCTACCCGTAGAAGACGAAGTCAAATTTTACTAACTGAAGTTGGAACTACGGTTTGACAGTACATTCTGTAAAAATTTCTATGGACGTAGGTCAACTCATAGTTCCTAACTTAGGCTACTGGTTTGTGTCTTTTAGGACTACATGGTTATTCTACGAGCTGTAAAAGATCCTACGATTTGTAGATACAATCCATACAAACTTAGGTGAAACATGGGAAAAACCGATCATTTAAGACATACTACAAGGGGTAACTATGGATCGTAGAAATTTCTACGGTCCGTAGGAGACCCTCGTAGGTCACAAAATGCCAGACCAGTGTGCCAATTTCACACCCAATTCAGATTTATTCCCACTAACAACCCAATCGAAACAATTTCTAACATGGATAATCATGAAATATCATAAACACACCAACGAAAGTATCATTCCTTGAATTTAACTAAGTATCTGAATCTTAACTTAAACAATTGAAACTCTAGGTCAAGTTACAACTCAAAACTTCAACCAAAATTAGTAGTTTAGGATATGCATCCATACCTTATCAGTGAAATTGAGGTTGTGTGAATGTGTTTTCTTTTTACTCTGAGTCAAATCCTTTACTTCGACTTGCTGTGACCACAACCCGCAACAGTGATGTAGTTAGGGGAAAAAGAAAAAAAATGAAGAAGAGGGTGAAAATAATGGAGATGGTGGGTTAATTTTATGGTGTGGTGGATGATGAAAGGGTGGGAAGTTTTAGGGGGTGTTACAATTTTAGGATGAAGGGAAATGGAGGATGAATTTTAAAATTGAACGATTTTATTTATAAGGGTCGCGGGTCAGATCTTTAATTTAAGTGTATTGGGTTTGACGAAAGCCTGTCTACGGGTCGTGGGACTTCCTACAATTTGTAAAAGACTTCTGTAGTTGGACTCTATACTTAGAACAAAATAGAAAAAATACCTGGAGTCTAGAAGTACAGACGGCAGACCGTAGACTTTTATACGATTTGTACTGTGTACTCGTAGACTTAAAGCTACGGTTGTATGGAGACTTAAATTCTATCGTTTGTCAAATTAACTCGTAGATAGGACCCATAGAACAAGTCATTTATGATTATCATATCGCTAAGGTTCTACGAATAAGGCCTACAATCCGTAGAAATTCCCACGACCCGTAGGACCCTCTACACTTTAAAATTTTTCCAGTTTATTCTTTCTTTCCTTCACATGTAGAATACATTAGGCCTTCCTTTGACATTTTCTTGATATTATTTTGACACAGACCCTAAGTTAACCTATTTTAGCCTAAAACTCAAAACTAAAAATAGAAAAGTTCAAAAATAGATAAATTTACATCTTGGGTTGCCTCCCAAGCAACGCTTGATTAAACGTTGTGGTACGACATAAACTCCTTGATTACTTAGACTTCATCAAGATCCAATTCTTCAATCACTTTAATATGCTTTCTGATATTTTGATCATGGTACTTCTTTATCTTTTCTTTGTACAAGGCTGAACTTTAATATGCTTTCATGCGAAACTCATCAAGTCCATTCAACTTATTTAACCTCTGATTTGATGCATCACCCTAATGCAAATTCAACCTGTTGAGTGCCCACATAACTTTGTGCTATAGCTCTACAGGCAAGTGATAAGACTTCCCTAACACAAGTTTGTAAGGAGACATACACATAAAGGAGTCTTGAATGCAATATGATATTCCCATAGAGCATCATCAAGATTTCTCGACCAATTAGTTCTGTTCGCATTCAGAGTCTTTGCAAGGATTTGCTTTATTTCTCTATTTGACATTTAAACTTGCCCACTAGATTGCAGATTATATGGAGTTGCTACGCTATGCCGAACACAATACTTTTCAAGTAACGCCTTGAAGAACTTATTACAAATGTGAGAACCTCCATCGCTGATAATCTCCCTTGGTGCACCAAATCTGGAGAAGATATTCTTTTTCAGGAATGTAGTAACACTCTTTCCTTCATTGTTTGAAAGCACAACAACTTCCACCCATTTAGATACATAGTCAATCGCTACAAGTATGCACTTCATCCAATTCAAACTCACAAATGGACCATAATGTCAAGGCCCCAAACATTGAACAATTTAATCGCCAAAATAGGAGTAAGTGGGAGTTTTTGCTTCATTGACATACCTCCTTCTCTTTGACAACTATCACAAGACCTGGCAAAATCATGAGCATCTTGGTGGATGGTAGGCCAATAATACCCACATTGCAAAATCTTATGAGCAATCCGGATACCACTATGATGACCACAAACATGAGATGAATGGTAAGCTTCCAATATAATCATCATCTCAAGCTTAGGAACACAATGATGAATGATCCAATCGGCACAAACACCAAATAGATAAGGCTCTTCACAGAAAAACTTCTTCTCATCAGACATGAATTTTCTTCTTTGGTGGAATGACAAATTCGAAGGCACAACATCACTTGCCAAATAAGTAGCGAAAACTATGAACCAAGGGATAAGATCAAAAGAATGAGACAAAATCTGTTCGTCTGGAAATGTATCATCAATTTTAATGCCATCAGCTAACTTCAACATTGCTTCTTCTTCTGATCTGGATAAGTGATCAAAAATTTAATTTTCTGTCCCTTTTCGTTCTTTCACTTCAAAGTCAAATTATTGCAACAACAACACCCATCAAAGTCTTGGTTTAGAATCCTTTTTTGCCATAATATACATCAAAGCAGCATGGTCCGTGTGCATAATAACTTTAGTGCTAAGAAAATAGGACCTAAATTTTTTCGAACGCGAAGACTACAACAAGTAATTCTTGTTTAGTGACAATGTAATTCTTTTGAGCAACATTCAGGGCTTTGCTCGCATAATATATGGGATGCATAATCTTGTCACACCTTTGCCTTAATACTACGCCAAGTGGCACCCCACTGGCATCACACATAACTTTGAATAGTTGTCCCTAATCCGGTGAAATAATGATTGGTGTAGAAATCAACTTCTCTTTCAACCCTTCAAATGCTTTCAGACAAGAATCATTAAACTCGAACTTTGTCTCCTTTTCAAGTAACTTGCACAACGGGTGGGGGCAACTTTTTTGAGAAATCTTTGATAAATATCTGATAAAAACCAACATTCCCAAGAAAGTTTCTAACACACTTTACAGAGATATGTGGGAGCAACTTTTCAATTACCTCGATCTTCACTTTATCAACCTCAATGCCTATGTGAGAGATCTGATGACCTAGAAATATATCCTCTTTCACCATAAAGTTACACTTCTCCCAATTTAGCACAAGATTGCATTCTTCACAACGTTTCAGAACATCACCTAAATGAGTCAAGCAATCATCAAACCAGTCACCAACCATAGAAAAATCATCCATAAATACCTCAATAGTGTCTTCCACCATATCAGAGAATGGGACACCATGCAATGCTGGAAAGTGGTTGGTACATTACACAACCCGAATGACATCCTCATGAAAACAAACGTCCCAAAAAAAGCAAGTGAAAGTAGTCTTCTATTGGTCTTCCGGTTCTATAGAGATATGATTGTAGCCCGAATACCCATCTATAAAATAGTACCAACCCTTTCTAGTAAGACGATCTAACATTTGATCCATGAACGACATTGGAAAGTGATCTTTCTCTGTCCATGCATTCAAGTTGCGATAATCCATGCAGACTGACAAACCAGTAACTTACCTTATCGGTACTAGCTCATTCTTTGCATTAAGAACCACAATGATTCCTCCCTTCTTCGGCACACATTGAACCAGACTCACCCAATTACTGTCGGCAATCGAATAGACTACTGCAACATCTAACCAATTGATAATCTCTTTCTTCACAACTTCTTGCATTGGTGGATTTAGTCTCCTCTGGTGCTCAATACTTGGTTTACAATTAGGCATAAGTTGAAACATATACCCGGTGGAATACCTATAATAACAACAATCATCCATCCAATCACTCTTTTAAAACGTCTCAACACGGATATCAAAGCCTCTACTTGCCCTTCATTCAAAACAACAACAATAATGATTGGCAAAGTATTGTTCTGGCCCAAGAACACATACCACAAATGAGATGGGAGATCCTTTAGTTCCAACTTCAGAGGCTCATCAATAGATGGTTTTTGCAGGCGGAGTTTCTCTATTTTTCAGATCCAACTCCAGCATCTTTGGTGTGCGACGAGAATATTCCACTCCATCAAGTGCAACAACTAACTCATCGTACTCCTCAATTTGCTCTCCATCAAAATTTATGATCACAACTGCTAATGATTCAACATCTAATCTCTCTTCAATTGACACATCTGATTGCTCCTCAACAATCAAATTCACTACATACACTACTTTAAGATCACTTTGATGCTTCATTGATTTGCAAATATTAAATCTTACTTCTTCATTATTCAATCGAAATTTCATGTGCCCTCTCTCCATATCAATTAAAGCACGTCCAGTAGCAAGGAATAGTCTCCCTAAGATGATAGGCACTTCAAAGTCAACCTTGTAGTCTAAAATAAAAAAATCCACCAAAATATGAATGCCTCAACTTCGACTAGAACATCTTGTAGAACCCCAATTGGTTTCTTTATAGTACGATCAACCATTTGTAGCCGCATTGTAGTTGGTTTTGGGGCTCCCAAGACCAACTTCTTGAACACAGATAGCAACATCAAATTTATGCTAGCACCTAAGTCACATAGGGCCTTAGCAAAGTTTAACACATCAATAGTACATGGAATGGTAAACACTCCAGGATCCTCCTAACGATCTAGTAGCAATGGCACTACAATGCTGCTACTTATCATCCCATTCAAAACCGAGGCCCTATTTTTGGTCATTAGATCTTTCATAAACTTAGCATAGCCCGACATCTGTTCTAGTTCCTCAATCAAAGAAACATTTATCGAGAGTTATTTCAACATGGATATGAACCTACGATATTCCCCTTCCTCAGTTTTCTTGACCAATATTTGAGGGAAAGAAGGCGGAGGTCTGGGCATCAAAATGATCTTTTGAGTAACTTTTGCTTCTTTCACACTTTGATTTTTAGGCTGTGCCACTTCTTTGACTTTTGCCTTTTCCGGTTCCTTAGAATTTTCCATCTCAGTCGGCATATGAGGGTCAATAGTCTATTTTCTGCCTTGAGTATTGATTGCCATGCATTGTCCATCATTCTTGAGATTTTGGACAGTATTGTTGGTAAGTGTTCCTTGGTGGTGTGGATTTGCGTTCGAAGATAGTTGACTAAACTGTTGTTCAATCTGTTTAATTTACACTACCTGTGGATCTACCTTTAGCCCAATGCTCGATAAATCAATCCGCATCTCTTTCACATTGTTATCTATTGAGTCAAACCTTTTTCATCATCTTAGACATCATATCCTCAATGCGATTCAAACTTTATCCACCATTTTGATTCCCTGATGTAACATATGTGATAACGCTCAAACTACTCCTCAAAACTAATCAAAAAGAGTAGGCATCTGTCGTTAATAAATACCCAACTAAGAGTCGGGGTCGAATCCCATAGAGAACAATTTGCTGGCGATTGAAGCGATAAAGAACTAATAGCTACATGTTTAAATCTAAGGTCAATGACAAACCATTTTCAAATTAAGAGAATGGTTAGGTAACACAAATAAAGACTTTGGGCAAAGAACAAATCAAGCAAGGGCTAATCTGGAATTCTGAAATTCGGGCTTCAACGCTCACTCAAAGATCCATTGCAATCTCAACACATAATCATTCACTCATGGGTCGGCTAGGTCATCATAGGTTATTCCTAATCTTCTTTCGGTCTCAAAGGACTATTTCATGACATCTCCTTTCGGTCTCAATCATGTAATTCAACAAAACAACCTAATATCTTAACTTAGACCTCTCTTTTAAGCAAGCCTCACACTCAACAATGAAACCCTAAACTTTCTCCTTTCGGTCTCAAATTTAAGAATCAAAGACAAAATGCGAGTATAATTCTAATTTTCCACTTCACAGATTCTATTTTCAAGCAACCTACAAGGATCGAACGCTAGAATTGAGCATGAACTCTCAACTCATAAATTCAAACATTAATATTAGATTAAACCTAACTCATAAATGTTACGCATTGAATCAAATACAAAAGAAATAGGATGAGGAGTCAAAGACCTAAATGAATTGCATATTTCTAGCACAAAACCCCAATCTCAATTAGCAATTACATCCACAATTCATGCAATACAAAGCAAGGGAAATAAGATAGGATAAACAATATCAGCATTAGAAACACATTCTTCAAACCAAAATATGAATTATGAGGCAACTTGCCTTCAAAGTCTCAACCCAAAATTTAATAACAACAAGAAATCTACTCTAAACTAAGAAAATGAGTTTTTCTCGCTGCAATCTTCTCTCCTTAGATTTTTGGATGATTTCAATCCTTTGATGATTATCTCTAACCCCCTTTTGTGTTAATTTAGATCTACTACTTGATAATTTCTAATTCTTCCCCTGTTTGGATAGGCGGTCTTTGCAAAAGCGACTGGGAGTTTGCAAAAGAGGAAGTTGCAAAAGTGAACATCCTGTCGCTTAAGCGAAGTCCTGCTTTCTTGACCTGTTCACAAAAGCGAACCTCACATCATTGCTGACTTTGGTTGACTTTTTGTAAAAGTGAATACCAGCTCGTAGGTGCGAGATCTGGGATTTAATTTCTTCCAGGTTAAACTCCTTTTCTACTTTTGTGCATCATTTTTCCTCCCGCCAACAAACACCTGAAACTAACACAATTCAAAGTGTAATTAGCCTCTTTCTTTACTTGAGTGCCACAAAATCATAAGAAAAGAACCTCAAATGAGTGCAAATCCACCACTCATCAAAACCCCAAACTTAAAATTTTGCTTGTCCTCAAGCAAAATAAAATCCAAAACACAAGAGACACTCAATTTAAGCACGACACTCTTCCACTTTAACTAATGATCATGGTCATGTATTTGGTTGGTACTAATAATTAGAAAGCTAGCAAGTAATTTCCATTCCAAGCACTCCCTCAAGTTCAAGCACAATTTCAACACTCAACGAATTTCAAGAATGATCAAGCCACAACAAGAGTCTTCAAGAAGTGACTCACAATTACTAGTAAACTAACAATTTCCCTTGAAATAATTTTGGAATCTATCAACTTCACCAATCCATCCTAGTATTCATGCTCTCACAAGAAAATAAATGTCCCACAAAAACACACACAAGTATTCACAATACAAAGGACAATAATGCAAATACTCACACTCACAACGAATCATCTCATGTACACAAGTGCCACACCATTGCTCATATTTTCAAACAAAATTGACTCAACTTCATTCGGTTGGAGATCTGAAAGGACTTCGTTAAGATTGTAATGTAGGCTAAGGGAAGTTTAGGATATCATTTAGGTACAAGTGACTACACCCTCCTTGAACACTACACAACAACTTTTCAATCAACAACTTTTCCACTTTTTCTTCATTTTTCAACTCAATGCACATTTGACGCAATTTTCTTATTTCCTTCTTACTCCAATTCTAGATGTCCCACATGCAACCATTTTCAACTTTTGGAGGATTCAAGTCTTATTTATTCAAACTCGTTCTTTCTTTTTCAGTACTTTTTCTTTCTATGAAATTTTCTCCTCCATTCTCAAACTCTTTTTTTTATCATCAAGCCCTCATGTGGTAAGCATCCATCTATAAGTTTTCCATAACACTCCAACTAAGGCTTTTAACCTCAAATTCCACAATTCTAAAGTTCAAAGAGGGAAGGGTTCAAAAGAAAGGTTACTTTTCAAAAAGGAAAATACTTGTAATGTGATTGTCAATAAAAAGGATAAGGCTCGAAGGGGACAACTAAGGATATAATTAGTGCAAAGGTGGGATTTTTCGGATAAGTGGACTTCAAGGATAATCAAAGAACGCCTAAGATCATTTCTCCAACCAAACTCAATCAACATCAATATTTCAAGACTAATCGGGCAAGTTCTAGTTAACACAAGTGAACACAAGACATTATTCACAAAAACTCACCGCACATGGCATGAACACTATTCAAGAAAGATCAATTTCACTTCCTAGTCAAGAACAAAAGAGTTATTTTTCACATCACCACCTAGTAAATTGGATTCACAAAAAGAGTCAAAACGTTGTCACAAGTAATCTATTTTCACAATTTTTTTTGGAGGGGTGCTCATTTCAAGATTCACAAGGCTTGACTAAATCTATTAGTACTAAACAAGTCACAACCTCATATCAAGGCACCACCAATGCAAACAACACTCAACAAATTGATGATTTGCCCTTAAGAATGACGTTACCCGATCTATTATTGGGAAAATTCAAGCCTTTTCATTGAGGCTTTGCAATGACTTCCAAACTCACAAGCTACGGGTACTCAGATTTCCCCTGCTTTAAGGCATACAAGAATGAAACACTTCCATCACAATTTATTTCTACAACACGAAACTAACAAAAATATACTACTATAATAAAACCAAAACATAATAAAAATGACCAATCCATACAATAAACAAAAACAAAAACATCTAAACAACAATTCAAAATGTCAATCAAAACAAGATAAAACAACCAAAAGGGGAGCACCCCCAACTAAACATGATATTGTGTACTCACAACACAACTATGAAAATCAAAAGAAGAATACCCTCTCCATCGGTATTGGTGGCCTCGCTATCCTCATCTCCACCATCATCACTCCATGTAGCGGGCTCATCTCCATCTTCCTTTGGCCTAGAAGTTGGGAGTGTATCATTCACCTTCAAAACTTTCCAAAGGACTTTTACCCCTTTCCACATCCGAGTAAAGAACTTGTGTCTACTCTTCTCCCGCTTATTTATTTTACTATGTGAGATGTTTAACTCATCATATGACTTAGCCAAACCGGCGTAGGCCTTCTCCAAATTTGCAAGTTGAGCTTTTTGCTTCCTTTGATCTTTCAAGTAGGCATGAAACTCAATTTGGGGAACATAGGATACCGGCCTAGAAGAAGACTCACCCGATATTTGCAGCAGCCTTTTCACTAACTCTTTCACGATCCACATTTCACTTGCCAAAGACTCAAAAGGTCCCACAACCAGAGGTGTAGGAGAATCATCCTCCACAATATGCACTGATTGGCAGAGTCAACCTTTCTCTTCTAGATTTTTACCACCCTGCCTTTACCACGCATCCTAAGGGGAAAATGGATTTTTGCCTCCATCTAAGTGTTACCCGAAAGTATCTCTACCTTATCCCATTTGCATAGCTCCGTGATCAGAGAGGGAACAACAAGGGATAGGCTGTCATGCATTTTGAATTCCCAGAACTCATTAACGATCAAATGACCTATATTAAATGGGACATCATCAAGTACATATGCCGCTATTTGTGCCCGCAACACCGGAATGTTGCTAATGTTCCCACTAGGGGAGATGCGGCTGGATAAAATTGACATCCATGTCCTTGCTTCGGCTATCAAGTCTGAACATAGGATCTAGGCCTTTGTGACAGATCATGGGACATTTCTGCATGGATAAAGCTTTAAAGCTAGCCAAGAACCTAACTCACAATCCTTGGCCTTGAAGGCCTTAATATCTCGGTCATGTAGTCCATATACGACATTGATTGCGTCCAGCCCATAGTTGACAACCTTGTCCCGATTGGTGATCAACCTTGATGTCATGTCAGTCTCCATGAGGTTGGCATAAAACTCCCTCACCCATTGCTCATCCGCCTTTCAAGGTTCAGCCCCAAAGCATATCCAACCGGATGCTATCAACCTTTGGTAGAAATTCAGAAGTAGTTCCTTAAATTTGTCAAGCGATATGCCTTTCTCTGGAAGTATCTTCTTATTTATCAAATCACCATAATAGATCTCTTGCTCTTCGAGAGAGACAAACTGATGTTGGTCATATTCGACCTCCACTTCCTCCTCAAAACCGAGTTCGTGTGCCATTCTTGACTTTGTAAAAATTTGAAAATCATAATAGCATACAAGTGTGAGAATCATGTGTTAAACAATGCTATTTCATAGGAAGAAGTCAAAGAAAAGGGTTGGAAATCAATTCGGGATCAAAACAGGTCTACTGAATAAAATCGATACTGGTAGAAAATATCCCCAGGTATTGCAAAAGCAAAGCCATGTTCTCTTAAGCGAACATCACAAAAGCGACCAGAAGGACGCTTATGCAGAAATCGCAAAAGCGAAGAGGGATCGCTTAAGTGAATGTCGCTTTTGCGATGTCGAGTTTGCTTTTGTGAAAGTCACCTCCCTAAACATGAACAACCAAATTTTAATTCTAGTTTTAGCACAAAATTTCAACTACTAACACTGTAAAATCAATAATTAGATTATGAAATGGGCATTCAAGAGTTCCCAAATATTATAAATCAGCCCACACACATGTATTAAACATTTAAAGCAAAAAATTCAGCCAATACATTCATAATTTTAACCCTCCCCCCCAAGTTAGAGAGGTTCCCACATAATACCCCAACTTTCAATCAAGGCAAATCAAATGACAAACGAAATTTACCAATTCAAGAGAGGAAAAGTGAGAGAGACATAGCGGGTTGTGTTTGCACAATGAAGACCAAGAGTCTTAGGACAATTTAAGACAGTTGAGAGAGAGAATAAGAAGTTGGACCTTTTATTTTGGGCGTTCTACCCGTTTGGCTTCTCTCCACTCCACTTTTAAATTCTTAGCTTTTCTTAAGTGACAATTGGTCGCTTTTACTACCTCTCATGAAAGGTCAAGGTTCTCTTAAGAGAGTGCCCCTCTGCTTAAGGGATGATCGCTTTTGCGGACTTCACTTAAGCAAACTGCTATTCGCTTTTACGACTTCTGAGGTCCTTTTTGGTAGGCTGCTCACTGTCCATTTCAACAGACTCATGGGCTATTAGGTGATCCGCCTAGTCTCGGTGGGTGAGCTTGGGCACCCAAAAAGCTTTCCAAGTCATATTTTGATGGGGATTTAACCCCGAATTTTATTTCCTCCAAGATTCACGCCTCTAAACCTGTTCAAATTAATTCTAGAAACTCTAAAATCATGAAGGTTAGTCAAAAACTAAAATTAAACCTAATCTAAAAATCAAAATCTCAAAATTAAAATAAGTTGGATACCGATGGGGTGCCTTCCATCAAGCGCACAATTTAACATTTCGGCGTGACGTCGAGTACATCACCCTTTGTGTTTCCACTTCGAGGAAATGAACGTCTCCCCAACTTGAGATCATTTTCACTCCAAAGAGTATGGTTAGTTCAAGAGAGCATCAAGTATTTCACCCGATCTGTGCACTTTGAAGACTTGAATTTCTTACCCAACTTCGAATCATGCTTTTGTTTTGGATCATTGAGTAAGAGTGAAAGTATCACTAGGCCATGTAAGCACTGAACTACATAATTCTTGTGTTTCAAGTGAGTGACACTCTGACTTTTAAATGAACTAAAGTTTCCATATATGATGTTTTTGGCTTTTTCTTGCAACTCTAGTATCATTTCTTTGATTTTGGTATCTTGGAGTTTTATTGGCTTGGTTTTGTTGCAAATGCCCAAGATTTCGTCCATGTTAAACCTACCCCCTTCTTCTTGAGATGCTAACTCTATTTTATCTTTATTGACCTTTTGGGAGGGAATATCACATACCCGTATTCTTGATCTTACATCGGTCTCCAAAGTATCAATCCCAAACCCAAGTCGGATCATCTCAAAGCACCGATTAAGGTGCAAGTTGTGAAATTCATCTCACAATTGGGACACTAGATATAGGCGCTTCTCACTATCTTCAAACCTTTGAACCAAGATCATGAGCAAAGATTGACTCAGTACACCCATTTATTCACAATAAGGCCATGGGTCATCAACGTAGGGCTTATAATCCCCAAGCATTTCTTTATCACAAGAAGCCATAGAAACAAAACAAAAAAAGAAAAGAAAAACATCTATTCACAATTTAGATAGAAACAAGTAAACTAGAAATCCTAAATCAATTTAATACGCCTAATTGTTCCCCGACAACGACACCATTTTTGATAACGCTCAAACTACTCCTCAAAATGAATCAAAAGAGTGGGCGGTCATCGTCAATAAAAATATCCAACTAAAAAATCGGGTTCGAATCCCATAGAGAAAAATTTGCCAGTGCTTGAAGCGATAAAGAACTAATAGCTACAAGTTTAAATCTAAGGTTAATGACAAACCATTGTCAAATTAAGATAATGGTTGAGTAACACTAATAAAGACTTTGGTCAAAGAACAAATCAATAAAGGGCTAATCGGGAATTGGGAAATTTAGGCTTCAACACTCACTCAACGATCCATTGCCATCTTAACACATGCTCATTCACTAATGGGTAGGCTAGGTTATCACAGGTTAGTCCTAATCTTCTTTCGGTCTCAAAGGACTATTTCATGATATCTCATTTCGGTCTCAATCACGTAATTCAACAAAACAACCTAATAACTTAACTTAGACCTCTCTTTCAATCAAGACTTGCACTCAACAATGAAACCCTAAACTTTCTCCTTTCGGTCTCAAATTTAAGATTCAAACCGAAAATGCGAGTATCAATCTAATTCTCTACTTCATGGATTCTATTTTCAAGAAACCCACAAAGATCGGACGCTAGAATTGAGCGTGCACTCTCAACTCATAAATTCAAACATGAATATTAGATTAAACGCAACTCATAAATGTTAAGCATGAAATCAAATACAAAAGCAATAGGTTGAGGAATCAAAGACCTAAATGAATTGCCTATTTCTAGCACAAAACCCTATCTCAATTAGCAATTACACCCACAATTCATGCAATACAAAGTAAGGAAAAAAAGATAGGATAAACAATATTAGCATTAGAAACACAATCTTCAAACCAAAAGATGATTTATGAGGCAACTTCCCTTCAAAGTATCAGTCCAAAAATTAAGAATAACAAGAAATATACTCTAAACTAAGAAGATAAGTTTTTCTCGCTGCAATCTTCTCTCCCAAGATTTTCGGATGATTTCATTCCTTTGATGATTATCTCAAGCCCCCTTTTGTGTGAATTTGGATCTAATGCTTGAGAATTTCCAATTCTGCCCCTGTCTGGATAGACGGTCTCAGCAAAAGTGGCTGGGAGTTTACAAAAGTTAATGTCGCAAAAGCAAACATTATGTCGCTTAAGTGAACTCCGCCTTTCTTGACCAGTTCAAAAGCAACGAACGCATCATCGCTTAAGAGACCAGTTGACTTTGGTTGGCTGTTCGCAAAAGCGAATACCAGCTCGTAGGTCCGAGATCTAGGACTCAATTTCTGCCAGGTTCAACTCCTTTTCTAATTTTGTGCATCAGTTTTCCTCCCTATAACATACACATGAAATTAACATAATTCAAAGGGTAATTATCCTCTTTCTCTACTTGAGTGCCACAAAATCATAAGAAAGAGCCTAGAATGAGTGAAAATCCACCGCTCATCAGTATGGACCACTCTTTTCGTTCCTGTTATTATACCCATTTTTGTTGTAATTATTATCATGATTATAGTTCCATTCACAGTTTTAGTTGTTGTAGTTCTGACCCTGATTCTCTTGACCTTGGATCCAATTATCCTAATTGGATGCTTGGGCGTTAGTCCAGAAACCCCCTGTTTGCTCTTTCACAAAATTAGCATCTTCTTCATATACATACTCATCACGCGACGGTGTTCTATTATAGTAGTTGACTGCATTAACTTTTTCAGCAACCCCACCCAAATGTTTCAACACCAATATGACCTTTATTCTTAACTGTGCCACTTCTTGACGCATATCTTCACTCACTTGATCATGAGTGACTTCATTTCAAGGATCGTAAGTGCGGAAAGTAAAGAGATACAAAATAATAAATATGAACTCACTTTATTTATATGAACATGGAGGAATACAAGCAAGTCCTAGAGGAGATGATTACAGTAGTTGAAAGCTAGAG
>JAJONR010011727.1:0-19041 GCA_029582245.1 Solanum etuberosum | reverse complement strand
ATTATTTTTATTCAGTTTTTAAGCTTTTGTATGCTTGAGTTAGTCTTCCGCTTGTAGTCAGCCAGGATGAGGGTTCGCTTGGGGACCAGCAATGGTTCTCGAGTGCCGGCCACGTCCAGGGTGTAGGCTCGGGTCGTGACATCCCTGATCTGGAAGAAATCAAAGACGCAGTCTTTAACATGAGTGCTTCAAGTGCTCTTGGTCCTGATGGTTACTCAGGTATATTTTTTCACAAATGTTGGGACATCATTCAATACGATATTATGGAGTACGTTCAGGATTTATTTAGAGGGAAGAACTTGTCTAAGTTCGATTCACATACTTGTCTGATTTTGATTCTAAAACGGAATCTCCCTCTAATTTTTCTGAACTTAGACCCATAAGTTTGAGTAACTTCACTTGTAAAATTATTTCCAAAATTCTTTCTAATAGGCTTAACCCCCTATTGGAAAGACTTATTTCTGAAAATCAAAGTGGATTTATCAAAAGAAGATTAATCCATGAAAATGTCTTGTTAACTCAATAAATTTTTCATGGCATTAAACAATATAATAAAGGTGGAAATGTTATCATGAAACTTGATATGACAAAGGCTTATGATAAAATATCTTGGTATTTCTTAATGAGTGTCATGAAACAATTTGGTTTCTCTGGTATATGGTTGGACATGATCTGGAGGATTATTGCTAATGTGTGGTATTCCATTCTTATCAATGGCAATAAAGTAGGATTCTTTAGCTCCTCACATGGTCTTAAGCAGGGAGACCCTCTATCCCCTTCACTTTTTATAATTGGCTCTGAATTACTGTCTAGAATGCTAAATAATTTTAATTCTCATAAGCATTTTACTCCGTTTAGAATGAATCTTAATGGACTTGTCATTAATCATCTTGCTTATGCGGACGACATAGTGATTTTCAGCTGGGGAAATAATAAATCTATTAAGCTCATCAAACATCAAATCAGGAGGTATGAAAAAGCCTCAGGTCAACAGGTTAATAATGCTAAGAGTTTCTTTATTACTGCTCCTAAAACTGCTTCTAACAGGATTAACAGATTAAGAAGAGTGACTGGCTACATGGACAACACTTTCCCTTTCACTTATTTGGGTTGCCCTATCTATAATGGGAAAAAGAATCTTAGCTATTTTGATGGTATGTTAGCCAAAATTGTTAAAAGATTGAATGGTTGGCAATGTAATATGTTATCTCATGGGGGAAAGGTTATTCCCATCAAGCATGTTTTACAATCTGTGCCTATTTACACATTGTCTGCTATTACTCCTCCCAATGGTACCATTAATCTTATTGAGAAACACTTTGCTAACTTTCTATGGGGTAGTAGTGATGGTAAGAATAAGTACCACTAGACTAAGTGGGAAAACTTGTGTATTCCAAAAGATGAAGGAAGGATTGGCATTAGGAGTATGAATGGCATTTGTAACTCCTTGATGATTAAGAGATGGTGTCACGCCCCGATGCTACCCCCAGGACGCAGACACGGGACCTAGGATCACGAGTGACCCCAAGCTAACCCTGCTGGCATAACATAAGCATACTTAAAGAGAACTGAATCAATAAACACTATGTGAAAGCTAATCATAAGATAAATCTGAAATGATGGGGAATACCCATACTACATCTGAATATATAAATGCGGAGAGTTTAACAACAACTGAAAAGTCAAACTTAAATTCTAAAGCTGATTCTAACTATGTTTGAAATAAAGCCTCTAACTGACTAGAAATGTTGGGACATCCCCTAGATAAATCTAGCAAAACTGAAACTAAGACTAAAAGAAAAGGAACCATGTCTGCCGTCCTCGGAGAATGAGGACTCACCACTAATACTGCTGAGCTATAGATCGGAAACTGATTTATGCATGATCTGGAAGCTGAGAACCTGGACCTACATCACGAGAAGATGTAGCGCAGAGTATGCGTCAGTACTTGAAAGGTACTAAGCATGCATGATAGAATAAATCTGAACAATAGTCATCACTGAACAAAGCATATAACTGAGCAATGATATAATCTGAACTGAATGTAAATACTGAGATATACTGAATACTGAGCTAACTGAATGCAATGACCAAGTACATGATATGCTGAGTCTGAATACTGAACTGTAATTGATAACCTGGTCAATGCACTAGAATCTGACTGTACTGTGGAAGCTACTAATAACCGACATAAAACCACATGAACTAAATGTGGAGTCCGATGTATACGCCCCCATCGAGAGGACCCAATATACCCTGCCAGAGGTATAAAGGCATGACTGGCGTGATCACTAAAATGATGCCCACAGAGGGGACTTACAACATACAGAGGCACGTAGTTCTGGGACTATACGGGTACGTTGAACCCTAGTCCAACTCGGTGTTAAGTCTACTCCAACTTAATATGTATGTAACACATTATGACTGAATTCTATAAAACATGGATAACTCGATGTTCTGACATACAAACTCTGAGAATGCAACAATTATATATGATAATATGACATTCATAAACTGAAGCATGTATATAACTGAAATAGCTGGCCTAGCATGTGTAATTCATGAACTAAAGGAACTACATAGCTAGGGTTTTGAATTTCATACAAGAAACTGAGCAACAACATGATAATCTGATTTGGATCATTCTAACAACTAAAACCCAACAATTTCTAACATTCAAGAAACCCTAGGTCTAGATAATATCAAGGGAATCAAGATTATGACTGAATTCTAGGGACCTAATGGGTGAAATAAACCCACTAGTGAAATCCCACATACCTGGTGATGAATTCCACGGAGAAATATTTTGATTTCGGGGTTGGAACTGAAGAAACTTTATTGCGTTCTTGGACTAGGGCTGGTCGACTCTTTCTCCTCTCTTTGTTCTGAGTTTGCTAAATTTTGGAGAATGAATTGACTAGGGTAAGTTCTAATTAAGTTACTAGGCTTAAACTGACCAAAACTACGTTGTTTAGGGGTTAAACGACGTAGTTTAGGGGTCCAACGCATAAGGAAATGACCCCTGACTTAACTGCTGTCGGACCACCCGACGGACCAGACCGACGGACCGTGGCTGGACCGACGGTCCGTGCTGGTCGTTCGTCGACTGGCGTCTAGGGCTTGGACCTGAAGGCCACGATCCACGGACCGTGGTCTGACCTACGGTCCTGGCCGTGGGTCATGCCTTGGCTGAATTTTCTGGAGTTCTGGGTTAGAAATCTGGGGTCCGACCTACGGCCCTGGACCACGGACCGTGGTCTGACCTACGGTCCGTAGATCCTGGCATAGGTCTGGACTTAGAATAATTTTCTGGGCTTTTTCTTGGAGGGGCTCCAGGTGGTGAACCACGGACCACCAGGATGGACCGTGGGTCACCCTACGGTCCGTAGGTGGTGTCCGTAGGTGGCACTTGTAGCTTCTCAAATCTGCAATCTGGTCTGTCTAGGATACGGGGTGTTACAATGGAGGTTTAGAACTCAACCATCTCTTTGGGCTAATTTTCTTATCGAAAAATACAGCAAAATAGCTCACCCTGTTAAAAAAGTGGCAACTTCTGTTGACTCTTATACTTGGAAAAGTTTGATGCAAATCAAAGAACAAGCTGAACCTCACATCATTTGGAAAGTACAAGAAGGAAACTCTAGCTTTTGGTGGGACAATTGGACAGGTATAGGAGCCTTGGCTAAGCTATGTCAAGGCCCAGGTAAGTCTCCTAAACTTCTGATTAATTCCTTTTTTGTGAATAAGTCTTGGAATACTATTAAGTTAAGCAGTGTTGTTCCCAATTACATTGTGAAGATTATTTCTAGCATTGTAATAGGCAATAACACGGAAAAGGATTATCCTATCTGGAATGATACTGAAAATGGTGTTTTTACTAACCACTCTGCATGGCAGATAGTTAGAAAACAAAGACCAACCGATTCGGAGAAAAAAGAAGCATGGCATGAGATAGGCGGCAGAGAAATTTCCGATAGCGAATTACTTGACTCGATGGAAAAATAATTTTCTCAACAGTATTTGGCACAATAAGATGTCTTTTAAAATATCCTTCTTAACTTGGAGAATGTTTAAAAGGATATTGCCTTTTAATGACATAATTACTAGGCTCAATATCAACTCACAAAATGATTGTTTTTGTTGTAGGAATGCACATAATGACACTATGTATCATGTGTTTGGGGAGGGAGAAGCAACAAGGCAGCTATGGAGCATCATGGGAAACCTTCTAGGAATCCAACATAAAAATCAACCTATGACCAATATCTTCAGTGCTTGGTGGGAAACAAAATCAGAAAATGCCATTCACAAGACTATCTTAAAGATTACCCCTACAATTATTTGTTGGGAGATTTGGAAGCAATGGTGCGCTTGCAAATATGGAGGCAAAAAATACCTCTAAACAAACAAAATGTGCTATCAAACTGTTCATACTATAAAATCTATTTTGGCTAATACTTTTCAAAACTTCTGTGGAAGTAATCACTGGCCATCATTCTGCCTAGAAGTTGAGAGGCTCCGACCAGTTCAGATAATGAAGCAAGTAACGTGAAGTTATCCTCAGAACGACATCATAAAAATCAACACTGATGGTAGCTATGTACATGAAACTAGAAGGACAGACATTGGGGGAATCATAAGGAATAGTTATGGAGACCTGATCATGGCATTTTCTTTCCCCGTTGAGTGCAAAAATAGCAACATGGTTGAGGCCATGGCAGTTGAGTTTGGTGTAAAATGGTGTGATCGACATGGGTGCACTAATTTTATTCTAGAACTTGACTCCATGGATATAGTCAATATGGTCGCCAACGATATAGTTACAAATATGAAGCTGAAACAAGTCATTGACTTCATCACCGTCATAAAAAAAAGAGTGCAAATGCAAATTAATCATTGTTTCAGAGAGGGAAACCAAGTTGCAGATCGTTTAGCAAAACTAGCTTCTTCTTCTTACCAGATGCTCATCACTCAACTCTATTCCAATCTCCCTAGACAAGCTAAAGGTCTCTTCCTACTGGACAAATGGCAATTGCCTAGTATTCGGAGCAAATATGATAAAGCAAATTTCTTTGTAAGCTAGTTATTTTGCTCTTCATAAATTTACAGAAGGCTCTATGGTAGATTTTGTAAGCCTTCTAGTTTTTTGTGACTGATCAGTGTTGTATTGAGGTCAGGTCTAGCCCCCCTCTACTTCTTTTTTTTGCTGATACAACACACCCTATCCGGGTAATTGATTAAAAAAAAGTAATTGAAATAATCTGTCAATGCCACTTTTTCAAATAAGAAAGTCATTTAACTATTTCCTTAGCTTTTGTAAACTATTGAAGTGTATGTAGTGATTGGGTTATACAGATGATCTCATAAAAAACATGGTGAATTGAATCAATAATGTTTAAAATCTATACATAAAGAATGAAAACAGTGTAATTTCTTCAAGGCTACTAAATATTGCATAAACAGAAATCGTAACTTTGAGTTGAATAGAACTGTTATAGATGGCTACCGTATCCACATCAAGGTGACAGGATTCGAACCTATGACCTCTGTACCAAAAACATATGATGAAATTAATACATTTGATCTTAATTGAAGATGGTGATTCTACGTATCTTGTAGGTTCCAAGAATTAACAATTCAATATTTATCTTGATCCTATGGAATATCATATGGAGAAAAAGAAGGATATACAATAATTTCTTAGATTTATTGCTAGTATCGAATGAGTCATCAACTATGTTAGTATTCATGAACTTTTATTTCCGTGAGCCACTTTGAAGAAAAGAATTATACTAAGATTATTTAGTTATTGAATTCCTACGAAGAAAAATATAAAGATATACCTTGTTTTTTTATTTATATTTTAATTCAAATTTATTAGAAATTGCACCTACATTTGTGTGAAACTATTACTACTAAAAAAAAACTGAATTTAGCTATGGGCAAAATTTGTAGTTAAACAACAAAATTCATCACTAATTCAACTTAGTGATGAATTATCGACATATTTCCATTAGCAACAAGCAAAGTAGAGACAGACTGGCGACGAAGTTCGTAGTAGTTAGGCTATAAAAAATTAGGGAATCAAATTACATTTTAGGGGGAAAAAGTTAATTAGAGTCCAAATTCAGAAAATCAAAATATGGATATCAAATCATGATGAGTATATATAAATATAATATTGCCTATTTGGGACATTCTAACATGGTATCACTTTTAGTGCTTTACCTCCCTCTTTTTTCCAAAATTATCATGATTTTTTATTGCCCTTCCAAATATAAAAACGTCAAAGATTATAATGATAAGAGAATCATTATGAACTTATAGAAATGGACATTACAAATACGTACCAACACATACATACTCCCATTAAACAAATTAAAGGCCAAATTTCATTACATAGAAAGTGCTTAATAATTGAAAATATGAAATTAAATCTAAATTTATCAATGTTTGGTACAATCAGTAGGCAAGAAAGAGAGTTTATGATTCACAAGATCATATCCAATAAGGAAATTCATTTGTGCCAAGTTTCCATAAATAGCAAGACCATCAACACCCCCATTAACAATTAACAAACAAGTCAAATTTTCATCAACTTCTGCAAATGTACTCATAGGTAACAACTCGACATCAGCATCCGTGAAATGGAACACAATTTTAGGAAAATTGGCAACACTTTTCGTCTCGTAACATAGGGGAAAGTAATCTGAGGGATCTTTTTTTCTTTTTCCTGTCGAGACATAATATAATAATTAGATATAACTAAAGGTGTATACTTTAAAAAATAGTCACGAAATTTAATTTTACCTTTAATCTTTTCCACCAAAGTTGATTCCAATTTCTTGTAAAATTCCTCAGGGACAATTGTCAATGTCGTACCAGAATCGATTATAATATTTCCCAAATCTTTATCAGCAGCAGCAGAAGAACTCATGAGTTGTGAAGACTTGAAGTACTTCAACTTCTTACCTCCAACGCTAACACTCTTGAGATTTAGATAGTAGAATGTATCGGGGTACTTTCGAATAATGGGAGTTGTAAGAACGTTAGGCCCCGATACAACTGCCTTAGGACCAAAATTAATTTTACTTGTAATATTGGGATCAAAAGAAAATGGTAATGATAAATCCATTGGGATTAAACAATAAGAGAATTTCCCTTTAATTTGTTTATCAAGTTGTTTAATAAAGGAGACTTTTGAACCTCCTAATCCAACAATCCCAGCAGTAAAATTGTTGAAAGTGCCACCATTATCATGTCCACAACCAAAAATAACTTGTGGAATTGAAATATTATGGACCTTTTTATTGGTTTTAGATGTTATTGATGCAAATGTGAATGTCTCAGACGCAATATCACCAACACTATAAGAATTATCACCATAATGCATCTCATATTGACAAACATTTTTTCTAACACAAACTGTTCCTCCCACTGCCTCACATTGTTTACTATGACATCCAATGATTTTATAAGTTGAGCTTTTTCTAGGATTGAAAAGGGGAAAGATTTGGTCAAAACATTGAGTACAAGGCTTGCATTGTATCCATGTCAAGTCACTACCAGTGTCAGCAATCGCAAAGGTTTCCCTTGGGGGTGTACCGATGGAAAGTTTCATTAAATATTCTGCGGGTATTGGAACAATGTCTGATTGAATAGCGTGATTGAAAGGTGTGGTGGGATGGATGGAGGCTTTTGTGAAGAAAGATGCTCGGGAAAAAGATCGTTGGCATGCATCTCGGAGGCGTTGAGAAGGGGTGATTGAAGGGTTGTAGTAGGGAGAAAGAGGAGAATCGCGGTGGATAAGATCAAGAGTGAATCCATCTAAATCATGGTTGGTTTTGGCCTTTCTACAAGAAACTAAAACAAGTTGAGAGAAAGACAAAAAAGCTAAAATGGATAAAAGAAAAAAAACTTTAGAATTCATTTTCATGGCTAAGGTTTAAGGAGAATAATAGATTTCAGAAGAGTGATTTATGAATAATATAGAAGTTGATAATTAGTGTCATTTTATAGGGCAAAAATAAAAGAAGAATAAGAAGAAGAATGAATGCATTAAGGAAGACTAATGTTAGTAAGGAAAAAAATGCACGTAAGGATATTAATTAATTTTGATGATCAGAAAAAGATATGTAATATAGAAACTAATATTATATAGAAAATAGGAAATGAAAATATATAAATTGATTGTTGTTATAAAATGTATATAGACTTAAATCTTAATTAGTAATGTGCATTGTTATATTTAGGTAGCAAATGTATAGTAAAAGATAGCAAATAATAGGAATCCCTGTTAATTTCATTCCTTAGTTAGCACCTAATGTATTTTATTTATCCATTGTTCATCTACTGAAATAAGATAAGATCTTCCATTCGATCACATGATATCAAAGCCTATAAGCTCGTGTCAATCTGTTTTGACTCCGTTTCAGAAATAGGCTCTATCTTATTTAGTAGATCCTTCTGTGTGTTTCAACATCGACTCTTCATTTCCTGCGAACCTCAGGTGTATTGTTCTGTTAAAACACGTTTTGGAAACTTTGTTCATCACTTCAGGTTCGTTTCTCTTCTCTGGCATTGAATCTGGTTTGTGATTTGTGGTTCTATGGCGGTTAATTCTACTTTGTTTCGGATAATTGGTGTTGTGTGGACATAGTTGTTGGTTCAGAATTTCTCTCTCTTATCAACAACTAATTCCTTGGTTGCAAAAATCATTTTAGACTATGTTCATATGTATTTGTGGGATCATGTATACATCTAGGTACATTTATTGTTGATGAGTTCTTATGTTGTTTAAATATTTGAAAAAAAAGGATTAAAATTGTGGCTCTTATTTCGTCTAATAAAACAATTTTTCTTTTGGTGGAAGAGCTAGCAAAATTCTCACAATATCAAAAATTACTAAAGTTATCTCCTCTTGATTAAATGGGAGATTGATCCAAATGCCATATATCACATGCCGGATAATTCTATTATATTTTTTAGCTTTCGATAGTATTCTCTTCTGTGACAATAGTTGATGGTTCCACGTGTAACATTATAGGATTTAGGACTGTCAAACCAACCTCCTCCATGACCTTGTTGCTTATATTAAAGCTACCAAAGTTCGTCTTTAATTTGATGCATGTTAGTAAGCTTATTAGAGATTTGAAATACTATATCTCGTTCTTTACTGATTATTGTATGTATCGTGATCTAAGGAGAATAAGATTATAGGTAAATGACATGTATTTGATAGTCTCTGTATTCTTGATGAATATTGGGAGCCTCAATTGGTTCCTACTCCAATGTCGTGTCTCCATTTGAGACACATTATCGATTGAGACGTCTTTCTTTGCTATGTTAAAGAAGTTTTGTCCCTAATTTCAAAGTTTCTTCATTGAGTTGTTGGTCAAACACCATCGTAGTTCGATAAGTCTAATGGATTGATAAACAAGCGGAGTCAATTTTTAAGTTAGTTCATTCTAGTGTTTGGGGATCATCAAATGTAATTTCTAAAACTGGACATAAGTATTTTTGTCATACTTGTGGATAATTTCTCTCAAATGACTTGAATTTATCTTATAAAGGGTCGGTCTGAATTTCTACAAAGAAAAATACAAAGGTATGCCTTTCTTTATTTTTGAGATGTGAACATATATTTAAATATTTTTGAATAGTGAACCATTGTCCTCAAAGAAGTTCTAAATTTCCAGATTTCATATCTTATCTTTGTGAATTTCAAAACATATTGAAAAATCAGACGAATCAAGTGTCTTAACAATTATTAAAATATCAATGGTCTGCATTATTGAGCACCAAATAAAATTTTGGGGGAAAAAAAGTTAAAACAGTCCAAATTCAAAAAAATTAACATATGGACATATAATTAGTCTGAGTGTATAAATATAATACAGTATTAGCTATTTGAGAAATTCTAATTAACATGGTATTACTTTTAGTACTTTGCCTTTTTTTTTCTTTTTCTTTTTACTTTTCAATAGGAAAATCCTGATCAAATTAGATTACAATAATTGAGAATTATTATGAACTTGAAAGAAAAGGACATTCAAAATACCAACACATTCATACTCCCATTAAACAAAGGACAAATTTCAATATTTCATTACATACAAAGTGGTTAATTAATTAAAAATATGAAATTGTAATCCAAATTTATCAGTGTTTGGTACAATCAGTAGGTAAGAAAGAGAGCTTGTGATTTACAAGATCATATCCAATAAGGAAATTCATCTGTAGCAAGTTTCCATAAATAGCAAAATCGGAAACCCCCTTAACAATTGAAAAACAACTCAAATAATCAACTTTTGCAAATGTATTCATAGGTAACAACTCGATATCAGCATTCTTGAAATGGAACACAATCTTAGGAATTTTATTGACGACGCTTTTCGCCTCGTAACAAAGGGGAAGCGGGCCATGTTTTATCCTCTTACCTGTCGAGACATAATATAATAATTAAATAACTAAAAGTATGATTAATTATACATTTAAAAATGGTCTCATAATTTAACTTTACCTTCAATCATTTCCACCAAAGTTGATTCCAATTTATCGTAAAATTTACCAGGGATCATTGTCAACGTTGAGCCAGAATCGATTATAATATTTCCCAAGTCTTCATTAGCAGTACTAGAAGAATTCATGACTTGTGGAGACTCAAACTCTAGCTTCTTGCCTCCTACGCTAACACTTTCGAGATTTAGATAGTAGAATATATCGGTGTCCCTTCGAATTATGGGAGTTGTAAGAACGTTAGGCCCCGATACAACTGCCTTAGGACCAAAATTAATTTTACTTGTAGTATTGGGAGGATGAGAAGATGATGATAAATCATTATTTGGGACTAAACAATAAGAGAATTTCCCTTTAATTTGTTTATCAAGTTGATTAATAAAAGAGATTTTTGAATCTGCTAATCCCACAATCCCAGCAGTACGATTGCTAAAAGTGCCATCATTATTATGTCCACAACCAAAAATAACATGTGGAATTGAAATATTATCAACCTTTTTAGAAGTTGAATCAAATGTGAATGTCTCAGAAGCAACATCACCAATACTATAAGAACCATCACCATAATGCACTTCATATTCACAAATTTTTTTGTCACAAGTTTTATCACTTACTAGCTCACATTCCTTACTATTACAACCAATTATTTTATACGTTGAGCTTTTTCGAGGATCGAAAAGGGGTAATATTTGTTTATAACAATGAGTACACGACTTGCATTGTATCCAAGTCAAGTCACTCCCAGTGTCAAGACTTGCATAGGTTTTCATTGGGGGCATACCAATGAAAATTTTCATTAAATAATCTCCGAAATCAGGAATGATGTCTGATTGAATTGCATGATTGACAAGTGTGGTGGGATGGATGGAGGCTTTCGTGAAGAAAGATGCTCGGGAGAAAGATCTTTGGAATGCATCTCGGAGGCGTTGAGAAGGGGTGATGGAAGGGTTATAGTAGGGAGAAAGAGGAGAATCCTGATGGATAAGATCAAGAGTGAATCCATCTAAGCCATGGTTGGTTTTGGCTTTTCTACATGAAACTAAAGCAAGTTGAGAGAAAGCCAAAAAGGCTAAAATAGATAAAAGAAAAAAAACTTGAGAATTCATTTCCTTGGTTTTAGAATAGTGAATTGTGACTAAGAGAAGTTGATAATTAGTACCATTTTATAGCTAGGCAAAAAAAAAAAGAGAAGAAGATGAGTGAATGCATTAAGAAATATTAATTTTGGTAAAGGGAAAAAAATGCACGTAAGGATATATATTACGTAATTAAATTTGATAAGCAAAAAAAGACATGTAATATAGAAACTAGCATTAAATATGGAATATGAAATGGAATTCTATAAATTGATTGCATAAAGATTTTCCATAAAAAAAGATAATGTTACCAATGGTTAACTGATTTTGTTAAGAGATATGTAATCAAGTGAAAATCTTATCAATTAAGAAAGCCTTTTATTTCATAAATCGAAGGATTTTAGAGTTTACAAGGCATTTACGTTAGTTTGGCCTTTGTTTAAGAGTAGATCATAAATAACTACCTAAACAAATTATTAATATCATTTTTTTTTAGCAAAGATACTCTCATTATGTTGTACACACTATCTAGTTTTTTGTTGTTAATACATGAGCACGACTATATTTTCAATGGGAAACCAATATTAGAGAGAATATTTATTGCGTGCTCTACTATTACTAAATAAGACGAGTAAATTTAAAATCACATGAAAGAAAATTGTTTATCTCTTAAAATTCATGTAAATGAATTTAGAACACACCGGAAGAAAAAAACCTTTATAGGCGACATTCTAGTTGAAAATATACTTTAGTGCTTTTTCGTATTTACTTTAGGTCCATGCTTTTTTAGTAGTCTTTTTGCCGAGGTAGATATTTTTAATTTCATGAAAAATATAAAGAACTTCTTTCTACATACTTTTGTATTTTCATTTGAGTAATATATATTGACCTGAGATACATTTAATTGCAGAAGCATGATATGTGAGGTCATATAGCTAGTGAAACTAATTGCTTGGGAGTTGGGATTAAATGAAGCGTGAATCCTAACTTACATCCTAAAAAATAAAGTGATATGAATGGAAATGTGGAGAACAACAGTAATATGTACGGTATAATTCTACAAGTAAGGTCTGAAGATGATGATCTGTACGTGAATAGAAGACTTTTTACTCGTAACGCATGAATGCTGAGAAAATAGGTGAACATTCTTGAGTTCATTCCACATTTCATTCAAGTGTAGAGTTTTTATTATATATAATCAACAAGTGATATCAATTGAAGAAATAAAGATAATGGCTAAAAATGGAAAAAATCGCACAAAAGAAAGTCTACACGCGCAGAGGTATATGCTACAATCACTATTCTTATTTGGTTGACACTAGTCATCAAAACCAATAGTTGAAGTAAAGAAGGGGCAGAATGATCATTTCAGTATTAAAGCTGTTAATTAATTAACAACTTATTGGATTAACTAGTTAAGTTAGTTATAGTTGGTAACTTATTAATCATCTTGATTATCTGAATATATAAACTCAACTTGATGCGGTGAAGGTTGATAAGTTGTTTCTGATAGTCCCTCAATTTAAATAAAGCATATAAAATAAATATAATAACGAAGAAACCATGCTGAAAACAATCAAGAATGTAGATCTTATATGTGTATAGTTAAGCAATCCTCAAAAGGGACACTGGTTTTCTCTTTTAGGAGTTAATTGGCTAGTATTATTACTATTTAAAATCACATAGAAGAAAATTGTTTATCTCTTATAATCCTAAACTTGGAGAATTCAAAGCACACCGAAAGAAAATATCTTTATAGGTAATACCTTAATTGAAAATATGTTTTAGCCATTTTTTTGCATTTACCGTATGTCTTATATTTTTAGTAATCTTTTTGTCCCTGTAGATATTTTTAATTTCGTGAAAAAATATAAAGAACTTCTACAACTTTTTCATTTTTGTTTGTGTAATATTGACTAAGATGCTTTAATTATAGAAGTATGATATGTGAAGATAAATCATATAGCTGGTGAAACTTGCCTGAGACTAAATGAAGCGTGAGTCTCTAACTTACATCCTGAAGATTAATCACAGTTGAATTTTGACTTGTGCTACGGTGAAATTATTTGTCAACAAAAAAGCATCATAATCCTCTTTCATAATTTCCCAAAGATCTAAAGACGAAAAATAGTCTTCATTCTTACTTACCTGAATTGGTTATTCTCACCAACAAAGACAGGAAAAACTATTTGTAAAAAGCTAATTTCAATCTCCCCGCGATCTCTTCTTAATATGGCTTTGATATTAACCGTTGTTTGTTAACAAAGAAACTTGAGGAAATAACAGTGAAATGTTTACGGAAAAAAATATTGACAATGCAGTCCTAACTAAGAAATTGAAAAATATGCTGATGACTTATCTGGAAATCAAATCACTATAAAAAAAACTTCTAAATTCAAGTCACATAGAACTCTAAATTCACTTGCTCCGCTTTTATTCTTGGCAGAAGAGAATGTTCAATGCTTCTCTTTCAAGATTTGGTCATTATCAAGATTGTTTATTACTTGCTCACATAATGTATGTGCATTTTGAAGCATTGATGATTATGTACGTTGTATAACGATGATCATAATAAGGTAAATATATCTATCATATCGACGAGATGCAACAAGAAAACATTAACAAACTATGAAAGAGATTTTCTCCTCATTTACATTTATCTTAATCATGGGTGATTGCAAAGAGAGCTAGTGCTAAGAAAAAAAATCAAAAGTTCTTCAAGGCTTTTAGAGATTACATAAACAAAATCAAACTTCATATATAGAACTTTTATGATGGAATTGATAAATTGAATCATAATTGAAGATGATGATTCTACCTATCTTGTAGGTTTCAAAAATTGAAAATTCATCCACATATTGATCGTGTGAAATATCATATGAAAAGAAATACAAAATATCCAATAATTTCTTAGGTTTATTGTTAGTATCGATAGAGTCAATCAACTATCGAATAAACCTTAATTTCCGCGAGCCACTTTCAAGCAAAGAATTATACTAAGATTATTTAGGTGTTGAATTCCTACGAAGAAACATATAAATACATTTCTTGTTCTTTATTTTATTTCTATCAATCAAAGATATTAGAAATGGTACCTACACGTGTGTGAAACTACTAGGCTATAAAAAAATTAAAAATATATCACTCACTATGAAATAGTTCCATAATTTCATATCAATGATTTGCATTATTCAGCATCAAATTGAATTTTGGGGGGGGTTTGAAGAGTCCAAATTCAGAAAATTAAAATATGGGCATAAAATCAGGTTGAGTGTAATTAACATGGTATATATCACTTTAGGAAATCCCAAATCAAATTAATTAGATTATAATTATAATGAACTTAAAGAAAAGGACGTTCCAAATACATACATACATACTCCCATTAAACAAATTAAAGGCCAAATTTCATCACGTAGCAGTGCCTTATTAATTAAAAATATGAAATTATAATCCAAAGTTATCAGTGTTTGGTACAATCAGTAGGCAAAAAAGAGAGTTTTCGATTTACAAGATCATATCCAATAAGAAAATTCATCTGTGCCAAGTTTCCATAAACACCATATTGACCCCCCTTAACAATTGTCAAACAAGTCACATCTTCAGCAACTTTTGAAAATGAATTCATAGGTAACACCTGGATATCAGCATCCGTGAAATGAAACACAATCTTAGGAAATTCGACAACACTTTTCGTCTCATAACATATGGGAAGGTCGACATACGGGGGAGCTATTTTCCTCTTTCCTGTTGAGACATAATATAATGATTAGATAACTAAAAGTGTATATATACTTTAAAATAGTCACACAATTTAATTTTACCTTTAATCGTTTCCACCAAAATTGATTCGAATTTGTCGTAAAAAATCTCAGGGAGAAATGTCAGTGTCGTCCCAGAATCAATTATAATATTTCCCAAATCTTCATCAACATCAGAAGAATTCATGAGTTGTGAAGACTTAAGCTCTAACATCTTACCTCCAACGCTAACACTTTCGAGATTTAAAAAGTAGAATATATCGTATCCGAATACATCAGGCTTCTTTCGAATTATAGGAGTTGTAAGAACGTTAGGCCCCGATACAACTGCCTTAGGACCAAAATTAATTTTACTTGTAGTATTGGGAGGATGATAAGATAGTGATAAATCACCATTTGGGACTAAACAATAAGAGAATTTCCCTTTAATTTGTTTATCAAGTTGATTAATAATAGAGATATTTGAATCTCCTAATCCCACAATCCCAGCAGTATGATTGCCAAAATTGCCATCATTATTATGTCCACAACCAAAAATAACATGTGGAATTGAAATATTATCAACCTTTTTAGAAGTTGAATCAAATGTGAATGTCTCAGAAGCAACATCACCAATACTATAAGAACCATCACCATAATGCACTTCATATTCACAAGCATTTTTATTTGCACAAGTTGGCTTTCTTACTAGCTTACATTCCTTACTTTGACAACCAATAATTTTATACGTTGAGCTTTTTTGAGGATCGAAAATGGGTAATATTTGCTTATAACAATGAGTACATGGCTTGCATTGTATCCATGTCAATTCACTCCCAGTGTCAAGAATGGCATAGGTTTTCCTTGGGGGAGTACCGATGGCAATTTTCATTAAATAATCTGCGAAATCAGGAATGATATCTGATTGAATAGCATGATTGACAAGTGTGGTGGAATGGATGGAGCCTTTCGTGAAGAAAGATACTCGGGAGAAAGATCTTTTGAATGCATCTCGGAGGCGTTGAGAAGAGGTGATGGAAGGGTTATAGTAGGGAGAAAGAGGAGAATCGCGGTGGATAAGATCAAGAGTGAATCCATCTAAACCATGATTGGTTTTGGCCTTTCTACAAGAAACTAAAGTAAGTTGAGAGAAAGCCAAAAAGGCTAAAATAGATAAAAGGAAAAATACTTTAGAATTCATTTCCTTGGTTTTAGAAGAGTGAATTATGAATAAGATAAGTTGATAATTAGTACCATTTTATAGCTAGGCTAAAGAAGAAGAAGAGTGATTGCATTAAGAAATATTAATTTTGGTAAAGGGAAAATAATTCACGTAAGGATATATATTACGTAATTAAATTTGCTAAGCAAAAAAAAGACATGTAATGTAGAAATTAGCACTAAATACAGAATATGAAATGGAATTATATAAATTGATTGCATAAAGATTTTCCATTAAAAAAGATAATGTTACCAATGGTTAACTGATTTTGTTAAGAGACATTTAATCAAGTGAAAATCTTATCAATTAGGAAAGCCTTTTATTTCATAAATCGAAGGATTTTAGAGTTTTCAAGGCATTTACGTTAGTTTGGTTTTTGTTTAAGAATGGATCATAAATAACTAATTAAATACTGTTAATATATTATTTTTAGTAAAAAGATACTTCTCATAAGTTTTTTGTTGTTAATACATGAGCACTACTATATTTTCAGTGTGAAACCAATATTAGAGAGAATATTTATTGCGTGATCTACAATATATTGTATGTCATTCACATCAAGTTATCCAATATTATAACTAAATGGGATGAATAAATTTAAAATGGATAAATTTCATTAGTTTAGGTTCTAATTACTAAGATTCTAGATAGTTTCAAATATACTTCCTCTACCATATTTCGTGCTTAGCAGGGGCGGACCCACCCTATGTGAAGGGGTGTCAGCCGACACTGCTTCGTCGAAATTTTTTAATATTGTATATATATAAATCTGGAAAAAAAACCAAAACATTAGTAAAAATAATAAAAATGACACTCCTTAAATCAATGTATTGCCTTGGCTTGTTGGTTTGACATGAGGCGTGGGTGTATTAAATCTCTCAACTAGCCAGATTCGAGCCTCATTAAGGGTTAGTTTTGTTTGATTTTTGGCTTTTTCAGTAAATTAATTTTTGCATAAAAATTACTATTGTTGAGATCCAAACCTCCAACCTTCAGTTCCTAGTTGAATTAGAATAAAATTTACCAATTGAACTAGAATAGGGTTTGTATAATATTGTAGTAATTTAATCAGTTGTTCGAAATGAAACTCAATATAATAATAAGTTATAAAGTTAAAACTAAGTTGATAAAACTCAGTAAATAATAAGTTATAAAGTTAAAACTAAGTCGAGAGTTGTTAGTAAGCTTTAAATATTTTTTTATTAATATAGTGTTGTTATATCAATAATTTATTATTAATATCGACACTGCTTACATAAAATCCTGCGTACGCCGTTGGTGCTTAGGATACATAAGTATGTGTAGAGTTTGTTTACACCATCAGGTAAGTTTAACAGTAATAGTCAGACGCCTGTTAACCTTTTCTTTAATTTATTTCTTTTTAATATTTTAAATTACGCATTTATTATTTTTTTCTTCTCTCTGCGCTCCATAACCTTAGGACTTGGGATTCTTCTATCCGAGCTTCTCTCTCCCCCCAAGCTGCTAAGCTCCTCATTTAGGGTTTCATGATATCTTTTATTCATGTGAAAATATCCAGAAAAGGTAATTACCTTTGATTGATCATTTAAGCAGTAATGATTTCAGTCTTATTATTGAGGAATATTGAGCAATTATCGAGTGACTGAAACTCCATACCGATGTATGGCACTCTCGATTCTTCATCACCAAAATGGGGAATATCCTCTTGTGAAAATCCAATGCCTTCTGCATTTGCCTCGGGTAAGTTAGAGAATCCTAATTTGTCCCGCAACATGTAGTTAATGGATGTTAAATTAACAAGCTTGTTCGTGAACTAAAGAAGCTCAATCACACCATGAATGAGAGATTAAGAGAGAGGAACTTTGTATATTTCAGCTTGAAGAAGAAGCAGTACAGAATGAGAGAATAGCTATTTATACAGCTATCTCTTACAGTTATGTAACTAACAGTTCAGAAATTAGTTATAACCAACTTTTCCTGAAATGACTAAACTGCCCTTTCTATTTCTAACTAATATCAACACTAATGTCACCTACTTATATCACAACACTCCCTTTCAAACTAGGTGGTGCAAAGATGTCTAGCACTCCTAGTTTGGATTGTAGGTGTTCATATTGAAGTCTAGATAATCCTTTGGTTAGTACATCTGCAGGCTGATCTCTTGTAGAAAGATAATTCACATTGATTAGTCCTTGTTGTAGTTTCTCCCTTATAAAGTGACAGTCGATCTCAATGTGCTTTGTCCTTTCGTGATACACCGGATTTGCAGCAATTTGAATGGCTGTTTTACTGTCACTGTACACTTGCACTGGTAGTTGAACTTCAGCTCCTACTTCCTTTAGCAGTCCAAGTAACGACACTAATTCTGACACAGTGGAGGCAAGGCTCCTATATTCAGCTTCAGTTGAACTTTTTGACACTGTTGTTTGCTTCTTTGCCTTCCAAGAAACTAATGACTGACCAACCTTCACCATGTACCCTGTTACAGACTTTCTGGTCAGCA